>UELU01145789.1:3561-24016 GCA_900490025.1 Megastigmus dorsalis
CTTCATTTTTTTTAAAAGAATGACGATTCTCTAAATTGAATCTTCATTGGACTACAATGTTAACTTATTATTATTATTAAATTCAAATTGAATGTTTGTATACTCACGCGAACAGGCAGAGCAAGAGGGCGATGATGTGCGTCTTTGTGGACGGACTAGTCTCGATGACACTTTGGATGGAGGCCTGGCAGTACGGGCATGTTAAGGACTGTGGGTCCGGTCCGAATTGTGGTGCGTGCATGATCACGACGTTTGGGCCTGGTGATTTCAAGAGAATGATTCGTTAATGCTACAATTACATGTGGAGCAGGTAAGAGACCTTCGAGCTGCGCCGAGATAAAGTGTTGTGACAATTTGCGCAAAATCTACTCTGTTTCTCAACGCAGCTTAATTTGTCATTTAAATGAGTTTATCTATGACGATGATAGGTGATGAATCAGATAAGAAGTATAAGTTAGAAAGTCGGATTCAACCTCCTGTTAGTAAGTAAAAAAATATAAAACAAAGCATTTGTTAATGTTATAACGTTTATAATGGCTTATAACTAGAAATATAAGCTCAAATTAAATTTGGATAAAAAAATACCAATAAATAAATGGATCTGATTGGTAAAAAGTTGTTCGCGTACAAAAAACGTATTTTCTTAAATTATTTGCCAACTAATTTATGGTCATATACACATTAATAAAGGCAGATAGTGAGAATTTCACACAAATTCAGGGTGTTCCAAAACAGGTTGAATTAGTAAAAGAAAATATTGTTGTCTCCGCAGGTTTGCAAACAAAAAACTGCCCAATGCCGTATAACAATATGGTTCAGGATTTGCAAAATAAAACTTGAAAAATCTTTTTAACACACAAGTTAACGTAAGTAAGGTTATTCAGGACACTGAAAAAGAATAACAGTTTTTACTCAAAATAATCTTGAATTAAATTTGTACAGGAAAATCCTTCTGATTGACTATTATTCTCACCTGTGGAAATTTTATTTTAAGAGGAAAATGAAAAATTCCTTTCATTAAGACACGAAGGTCATTAAATAACAATGATTTGGCCTTGTAATAAGTACTGTAGGTATTGGTGGTTCTAAGAGTGACATTACGTTTGAGAAAATAGAATCTACTTTAACGATTATATTTATTGTACTTTCACAAGCAAAATATATTATGTAATTTTTACTTCTCATAAAACCTGACCTAGTTATTCACAGCAGTGTTAGAGCAATAAAGTATCAAATTATTAGAAAATTTACAATGCACTCGAACTATATTTTAGCGTCAATTTTGCAACATTTAAAATCAATATTTTATCAAATTTACAAGATACATAATTTGAATGAAACAGATTTTCTTTTTTCAATTTTAGTTTTTACTCAATATCACTGTTTTTATTTTTATTTACAACAACAACAGATTTTACTCAAGATCACTGGAAATATAGTTAATAACTGTTGTTCGAATTAAGGGAGAAAGGATTATTATTGATTTTAATCAAGGTACATATAGGTAATCAGATTTATAAATAATGATAAAACACAACTACGACAGCAACGCAATCGCCTCAATTACACCGATGAGTTTGTATTATCATTATATTAAAAAAAATTATAAAATATATAAATACTTTTGTAAAATAATCATATTAACTTTACTAATTTCAAACTCATTTCATTTGCATTACGAGCGACATTTTAAACGGACACCAGTATTTATGATTCACCGCGTACCGATATTCGAAGATTCACTTCATTGGGCAATCGAAACGATCCTGCAAAGTTTGTACGTTGGTCCCAGCACACAAGACGCCGCATAATATACATCGAGTTGTGTCACCGATTTTTATCAAACCACAGGAGGAGCTATCTTATACCAAGCGACATCACATCCATACACTGAAATATGCATTCGAACTTTTGAGAAAATGGAAGAGAACATAATTTAATAGTTTTGGAACACCCAGTACATGTAACAGCGCAGTCCTCGTTATACTTTTCGTGTCGTATAATGCAGTGCGTTTCGTACTTTTCGCTTTGACGCCCTCGTGTTTTACTCACACCGCAAAACGAGGTTAGTGACACTTTCGACTATATTTAGCTCCGCAGAAGATCGAATCCGCTTATACAAATTGAATCTTCGCACTGCAGCTCTGCGCTCCGATAGAATCTTGAACAGTTTCTCAAAAGGTACCCAAGAGAATGAAGACTTTTTTTTTATTTTTTCTTAATATCCCCATGCGTTATTGTAAATAAGAATTAAAGTACTTAAGAAGACTTTTCTATAGAACATGGGAATTGTGTAATACTCAAATTTCAAAATGTTATAAATAATAGGAAAACTGTTCAGATATCAATCAAGAGATAATTGGCAATATAATGATCCACAGTCTTTAACTCTAACGAGTGCTAAATTAACATTCGAGCAAACGCAGCAGTCAAAGTATAGAAAATGCACAGTCCCTATAGGAATGTATACGAATACTCTAATAGTGTATTCGTTAATATACTCTTTATCGTCATTATCAATTGATCAATTCTCACGCACCTCCAGGTGGCTGTGTCCCGTCGCTGTACGGCGGCGGTGGCATAAATCCCGGTGGTGGGGGTCCTTGCTTGTTCATTCTCAACTAAGTATCTGCAATTATTTATATAGAGACTCATTGTCCTGTATATATTCTCTATGATTTTTACAGGAGTTTCGAGGCCGTTCTATATATGCAACATTCGCTCTTGGCGTACACGTAGAGAACTTTATAATACATACGAGATGTACCGGGAAATATCTGATCGCGATGCACTATTGTGGACCGATGGAGGTGAGAACTAGGTTAGTGATACACTTGCAATTAGTGGAGGTTCATTGATAAATTGTAACTTAATTAATCGTTGAAATCGTGCGATTTCACACCGATTTAGCTAGTAATTTGTATTCGAGGTCACCGAAGTTAGTGATTGATTAAAAATTTGGATTTAAATCACTGTCACCGATACTCTTTTATCTCAATATTGTACGAAAATTCTCTTCGTGTATAGCGATACTTCTTTTAATAGATCACAATGTACAAAAGCCAAACGGCATGCATTACGGCATATAAAGTTAGCTGAATTTTACGATGTCATGCTCGAAACTATATAATAACCCCCTTGATACATGGACCATAATTTTGATTTTCAAAACATTAAGTACTGTATATTCTTTTAAAAAAGCGGTGACGAAATAGCGATAGATGCACGTACAACAGATGTCCAATTGAGAAGCACATTCAGAAGATTATTGCTCTACAATAGTGTGCGCTCTAATCTCAAGGATGAATTTCGTTGCGTGTGCTGTGTGCTAAAACGACATTTTCATATTGTGCCGTTAGCCGACATGTATAACAATTATTTGCGATGATCAATTTCTTTTTCACTAATCGTAAATAATGATTCGATGAATTTCTAATTAAAAAATGAAAATAAAATTTCACCGGTAACAATAACAAATGAATTTCGATGTAATCTTGTTGTACAGGGTTACCAGAAAGTGCGCAATAATAATCGATGCTGACAGACAGAGAAAAAGGGGCGAGGGAGTGATGCACGTAATCGCAATCGAATATCACGGGAATCTTCGTAACCCGACTACTCGAGGTTTGTACTTATTGCATGATTCACGCCTCAGTTTCAAATATTCGCTCTTTCTCGATATCGTAGAGTATAAATTAATTGAGCGAGTGTCACCTCGTTCGTTATAATCTGGGCGTGTTTGTTTGGTTTATCGATCTTTTGCTCTGTACTCTGCGAACCAAGGGAGTGCTGAAGCAAGCCTTTTAAATATGATTAAATGGAAAAAAGTACAGTTCTCTAATGTAATTACGTAGACGCAGTCTTATAGTGACATTCGCTTTATCGACGAATTAGAATTATTCCCAATAAATTTAGAATCAATGGACAAAAGTTTTATATTGAACCTTGAAATTACTAGGCAAGGTCTTAGCTATTATCTCCTACAGCTTATATCGAAACATCCTATATATCGGTATAATGTTTCTTTTAAAGAATATATAGATAAATCTAATTCGCCCGAGTTTTCAACAAGCGATATCGCATTCCTCACACCTAACGAGTCTCTCCCTAACAATTTTCATTCGGATTGTTTTTCCTCCTACGTTTTACATTTCCACACCAGCATATTATATGCAATAAAACGCAATTTCCTATATATAGGCAAAAGAAAAAAAAAACCAGTCTCTGTAATTGCAGCGAGCTATTCTCTCTCGTCCTCCACGTAATGCAATACTACTCAGGTTCAACGAATCGCGATGAACCATGTTATCTACACTTATACACACACTCATACAGTGTTATTCGAACAGAGTCGGTAGTGACGCGGTTGAGCGATTTTCCTGCTTGGAAACGTTTCGCCATCGTGAGTCATTTTGAAAAATGTGCGTCAGCGATCGACTTCCGAGATGGTTTTGTGTGTCGTGGTGGTATCTTCAAACCTATTATGACTTTTTCAGATCACGCGACATAAATTATAATAATTCTATTGAGTAATTTTATTAGAGATCGAATTGCGTTTAATCGGTAGTCCGGTGTTAATGATTTACATGATGATTCAAATATGTGCAAGAAATTAAGTCGTTTCAGAGTTTCGAATTTCAATCTATAAGTCAAGTACGTATATTAGGAACAACTGAATCACGTTGCTTCATAATGAGCGCAGGCAATTGTACGTTAAAACGGTACGTCATTTATCTATAGAACAAGAGTAGGATTGTTATACACTTTTATTTCTTTCTCGACAATAATCCGCGTCCGATATTCATTATCTTGAGAAAATATATCATTCAGCG
The DNA here is from genome assembly GCA_900490025.1 of Megastigmus dorsalis. Taxonomy (NCBI): domain Eukaryota; kingdom Metazoa; phylum Arthropoda; class Insecta; order Hymenoptera; family Megastigmidae; genus Megastigmus; species Megastigmus dorsalis. The sequence goes on from UELU01145789.1 coordinate 8,394, forward strand.
CTCGTGCGAACGGCGATAGCTCGAAATTCTTGCCTCCTTATTTTTTACCTCGTAATGAGATTATTTATCGATCGAACATTTGTTTTACGACGAGAAATAAAATCGATACGAATCGAATTAGTCTTCTTTCGATTGAATCTATTGTATATATACGGAAAGTACGTCGTAGTGGGAAATTCCGTGGCACACAAATATAATTGATATCAAAGACGTAAGCTTCTTCGAGTTCTTTCTCTTCCCCGAAGCTTATTTTCATTGGGCGTGTGATTAATAATCTTCAAAAAGTCACGTATAGGAAATTATATTTTGATTCAACGCGGGTATACATAGTCAAGGATTTCGACGACAACTGCACAGGGTCGAGATGTGAAAAAAAGGAAAGAAGCTTATGTAATCGTTTAGCGAAGGTCGAGGTTTACCTCGTATTTGTTGATATTTTACAGTGCTCGAAACACCGTAGTGAACGGTAATTTTTTTCTTATAACAAGAACGTTTCATCAGAACTTTTTTTTGTCATAGCATTGACTCGCACGCGCTCAAAAACCCTTTCCTCGATCAATGAGTCACGCAGCTGATAACATCGACAACGTTAAACAGATAGAGGAAAAAAGAGCCTATATACTTAGCCACTTCAACTGGCGGACGATCAAATTTTCAAAACCATACATTGTACGCACGCTCACCAATTTTCATCGATATAATAGCTATCCTTGAGCGCCAAATTACGATAGCGCGCCTAACGATTCATATTTCTTTACCGAACGTCCTTCGGTGCTACACGCCAACAGCTACATCGCTTCTTTCATCTATACTCGGTAAAGAACAAGCGCGACGAGGAGGAAAAGAAAAAGGATCGTCTTTGACGCGTTCGGTTCTTTTGAATTTTCAAGAAAAAAAAAAAAAAGAAACAAAGTAGACAAGCCGCGTATCGCATACCTGCGACCGCAAATGCTCTTATCTCGTAAGAACGTTCATTATTCGTCCCTGTATACAAGTGTGAGTGTGTTGTTATCACGGCGTTAACGTGTGCGTGCACTATATGCAATTGCGCGACGGGGTTTACACAATTGTTCCCTGCGTGCGATGAAGGTATATAAACGCGTATAATACTGTATTTGGGTTACGAGCCGCGGTGCGAGAGGCGCGCGGAAATAAACTCGGTGCGCGATGCAATATTTTTCAACGCTATATAACGCTTTTAAAGATCCATCCGTGGCGGTTATTTGCTTGATTGCTTGCGACTATGCAGATCGTTAAAAAACCGTGTGCACTTACTTGCTTATCATTCTTTTTTTTTTTTACGATTTGTCAAAATAGCTTTAACGGCGATGGTTAATTAATTTTTTGCCACCGAAGACTCTAAACTAGCTATACTTCATCGGAATTATAGTAATTTATGTTATACATACGTATTAATGTAATTTATAGTTTACTGTCCTTCTAGCTGCAAAGAGTTTCGCTGTGGATATTGAAACCATTCGAAAGAGCTTAAATTCGACAATGGTCATTTAGCATCTAATTAAAATTTGACTCGAGTACAGACAGCGCCAGTCATAAATTAAGCGCAATAAAGCTGTACTACACTAGTCGTCTCAAAACTTGAGCCACACCCACTCTTGATCCCGAAATGAAAAAAAAAAGAAGTAAAATCTAAGAGGTCATTTGCATAAACGACGACTGCGTCAAAAAAAAGTGACTCGAATAAGTAATGATGTGGGTAGACTAAAGTTTGTTAATGGAATAATTGCAGGCGTGTAAGATATAAACGAGAGTATGTATATAGATCCTCTTGGCATCGACTGTCCAATTAGAGAGTTTCGTTTAACGCATATACATATAGGCACATGCGTTTGCGCGTGTGTAGATGTAGTAAAAGGTGTATAGAAGCGTCGCGGACATGAGGCTGAATTTTAAGAGGAGGTGGGGAAGAGATTGGCCTTGGCTTTTGTCTGTCCGTTGCCGGGGTTCTCGCTTTATTGCTCCTTTTTTACTGCGGCCCGGCGAGTCTCTAGGTGGTTTACTTACTTCATCTTCTTTTTTTTTTAGTTCCTCGTGGTCGGTGTCTTTTAATTTTGATTTGGGAAGCGCGCGAGTTTAATGGTTTTACCCGCCGATTTACGGGATAATCGTGAATTTCTTTATTATCGTATTCTTTTTGTTTTTTTCACAGTACTGGTTGGATTTTTAGTAGTTTTTTTGGAAGATTCGTAAACTTTTGCGGAAGACTGAAATTTTAACAAATATTCATATATATATTTGCATGCTTTAGCATAGCTGTTGCAGCGATTAAAAAAGAGCTTAGAGAAATTGTTATCCCAAATTGAATTAAATTAGTACTTAATAAAACAGTGGATATAGGCTCGCGATAACCGAAAATTAGTACGATATAATTGTAAGGAAAAGACGATTCGGCGTAATTGGTGGTATCGCGATCGTTCCGTTATCGATTTCGAAAAAGCGCGCTTATCTGCGATCTTATCGCTATTTCTTTTAATTGAGAGTTCTTCAAGCGGCGATCGCTATAAATTAACTATACACAAAGACATTTTTCTTGCACCACTGATAAACAGACGGTGCGCGCTTCGAACGCAAAAGAGGAATGCAATATATATATATATATATACAAAGATGCCATTCAAGGTTCCAGCTCGAGTTTCTCTCTTTCAACCGATTACGTTTATTCAGGGCCAAATTTTAAAGCCCTCTAAAAGCGTGTATATTCATGATTCATAAGGTTTGAGCGCGTATAATTGTGAAAATAAAATCGTGCGTTGACGTCTTGAGAAGCCGATTCGTCACTCTCGGCGGATAAATTTTCTTTTTAATATATCGTTATTGAATCGTAAGCATTTTTATCTGGAAACACGCACTTGTTTATACGATATTCCGTGGGTATATAGTTGATTCGTATACACTTAATGAACAGAAATTGGGTTACGTCGTTTTTAGTAAATTCGATGCGACGTGCCTCTCGTGTATCTTGGGAATTGGAAACGAACGTTGAATTTTACGATTATACGTGAAATCCACTCATTGAAATTGAAAATAGAATAAAGTGCAGTAAAAATATTGGATATTTATTACTTAAAATTTGTATCGAAACGAATTAATTTAAAGAAAAATGAATAAGTAAAGTTTTGCGAATTTATGGTGTGTTAAAAATATATTAGATCGTTCATTAAATATTTAAAATCGTCGAATTGAAAGTTAATAATAGCATAACTTTCTTGCGGCACAAAATATATTTCGCAATAGCGCATCGTCGCGCTGAATTCGTTAACAAAGATAAAATATAGAATTCTTTTCTTGGCGTTGCACTAATGAAAATCTATTGCGCACTTTAAAAATAAAGCGCGAGATATATATATTTATTATGCTTTTAATGCCTCGTTATCTAGTTCGCTATAAAAAAAAAATAGAGTCCAACATCGAGCTCGAAAGTTCACAGTTTATCGTTCAATTTTGACGCCATGCGAGTGAAATATTTATAAAATATAGCCGTTAACTCGCTTATCGATGCTCGCGGCCGCGCGTCCCCCGAACAAACCGGTGCCGATTTTGTTCCTCGCCCAACTTCTTTGCGCTCGGCGCAACGTCTAGTCATAGAGAGAGAGAGAGAGAGAGAGAGAGAGAGAGAGACAGAGAGACAGACAGCTCTCAGTCCGACGTATTGATTCAGCCAAGTGTATTAACTTCACGGCGCCACACGTCTACCGGCTCCTATAGTCACGCATGCTCGCACTCACACGCACACGCGCACACACTTTTTCTCTTCCGGGTAGATTTTCATGGCGCTCTTGTAGGGCTTGAAAAGTATGCCGAGGTCTTTCTTTTTTTCCCTTCGTTCTACTCTCTCTCTCTCTCTTCTTCATATACACGGACATAACGAGAGGGGATTGGAAATCATGTATATAGAGAGACCGCTCGGTGCGCCTGTACTCCAATTGCGTGTATATATAAACACAGAGACAGAATGTTTGAGAGAATGCTTTACGAAATCGAAGTTGTCTAAATCTCTGGCGCGGAATGAAACGCGGCGTTCCATGCTGGGATAAACCAAGGCGGGAGGATATTAAGTATTGTTAATGAGTCCTATACGTGACTCCTCGACGCGAAGTAACAAAATCCACTGTTGATTGTGCACGACGCGTGTATATTATGAGCTTCATTTTATATACCCAATGACTATTTTGGGGCTCACACATTTATAATATAAATACTATATTATAACTGAGATATTGGTATACTTTATGGATGGTTCATTTGTGCATTATTGTTTTTCAAATCAACCGACATGAGCGTTATCGCGGTTGCGAACGACAAGACTAAGCCGAGAGGAAAATAAAGTATTTAAAAACCGAAGAGCAAGTTTTCAACAAAATACAATTAGCAATTACGATTAATTGTACACTTCCAGAAAGTTCTCGATCTCTAATCTCGCTGGTGTACATGTACACCGCAATGCTTTGCTTATCTGCCACACACACACACACACACACACACAGGAGCGTTATACCGTAATACAGAGCAATTGAGTAATCGCGAAATCGATATTTTTTTTCCCTCTAATACCCTGACAGCTGTTTGTAACCGCACCTGTATAACAATATTTTCGCTGCGTCAGGATTAGCGCGGGCGCAGACGATTCGTTATTATATCGATAAATATCAAGCTCTATATGAATATTGTAAATCTGGTGATGTTTACGCGAACGGCATGGAATATTGGAGTTTTACACCGTGGATCCGCATTCGTTCATTCCACACGCAAAGCACGACTCGCGCGCGCATACGGTATGTCTTATAATCTAGGCACCGGATTTCCCCCATCGTGTAATATACAAAACTACGCTTAGCTCTGGTCGGTCTTTTTTTAAATCTCCTTTTTCTTTCCTCGACTCGGCTCTCGGCGCGTCTTTTTCTCTCTTCTCTCTCTTCCCCTCTGTCTTGAAGCCGAGGCGAAATATAGTTGCGTCGGTCTTTCTAAGAGGGGAACCGTATTATATATACAAGAGCCTGCTGCGAGAGCAGATGTTTCGGCTATTTCGATATATATGCTTTGGGAACTTCTTTCCCGGTGCGAATGTACTCGCATTTCTATACTTGGTCTATTCGAAACTTCGTATACATTTTTATGCGAGAATTCATTCTATACTGTTATATGTCCTAATTTTTTAACTGCAAATTTTGCATTTAATGGGAATGCAACCAACTGTGCAATTCGTGTTTGTTATAGAGGTCGGAAAAGTCGTGAGAAGATATACGTGTAATATGCCGATAATTGATATATTTTTATATGCGCTTTGAAAGTGTTAGAACAGTTGGAGGAAAAAAAGATTAGATAATAAATTGCGAACGTTGCGTTTGCGGAGAGCGATAGAAATGTTTTACGATGTTATGTAAAATCTATACTAGCTTATATACTCTAGATCGAATGAATCCCAAGGAAAACAACAGCTTTCATTACTTTCATTTTCGATTGCTCTCCAGCATTGCAAATGACAAAAGTTACACTGTGTGCACGTAATGTTTAGTGTTGACATTATTAATTACGTACGATACTGAGTATTGTCTTAAACCTTTGGTATCGCAGACTGTTATTATTGGATCACTGAGTAGTTACCAATTTGTTTCGGTCATTTAGCATGCATTTAGCAATAATTCCATTGACATTGGATTAGTATTGGTTAGGATTCTTTCCCTATACAGTTGGGTTCATAAAAACGACTTTAGATTTAAAAAAAATAAACATTTTTTAAATGTGGATGATCGGTGGTATTTTGAGTGCAGCATTGTTATTATTATTTAGTGCATCATTATTCGTAGAGAGATGATAGCTTATGAATATATCGATAGCACATCACAGCACGCTTATAATAATATTCGTGAGAGTGGTTTTTTGAATGTTTCTTGAATCACTTCTAATACTATTTTTTTGTCACACCGACTGTGCGTAAAATCATCATTCGAAAAATTCATAAAAAATCTTTGGGTTATCGATCACACAGCCATTGTTATCAAATTTAACCTAGCGAGGTATTAAAGCTTTCTTCCTAATCGCTCTCTTTCTATATCGGATGCGTCATTTGGAAAATATACGAAGCTTCTCGACTGGCGTGGTTACCGAGGAAATATTTGTAATGCGGCATATAAGTTACGGCCGAGTGCACGGCGGCATAAGCGGGTGTGTCCGCGACCGGCGCTTCCACCTTCGTTTCTTTTCCGCGTCGATTCCGTTAACTCGTTATCTGAACAATTTCTCTGCTGTACAGCTTGCAGCACAACTGCAGTTTCTTCGAGTTATCAATTATAGCTTGAAAATACAAAATGTACCAATGACGGGATAGCTGTTTTAATTCTATGTATATATATCGGTAAATGTGCACGTATAACCATAGTAATAGATGAAGTTTCCAGCTCGGAACACGCAGATTAGCGTGTAAAACAAAAAATAATTGATCTAATGCGCGTCTGCATCGATTATATATGTGAATTCATATCCAACAATTTCGCTGGATTGCGTTAACGATTTTATGCATGCACAATTCAAGACTTAGCATCTTACACATAAATTACCGGTTCTTCCTCGCTTCGTACCAAATTCGTACAAAATATAAGCAGCATTCTTTTTTATCGAACGTTCGGTATGCCGATCAAAGTAAACAAAAAAAATAACCACTCCCACTTTGCATGCACGAAATCCATCCCGATTAGCCATAGCGCAGTGCATCTATATAGAGGGAATCCGCGTGCGAGAATTTCGCGGTGCGCGAAACTATAGCAAATGCCACCGCGACACTGACCGGTTTCCCTCCTACAGCGTATATGTACTCTCTCACGTTCGCCGCGTGTGCGTGTACACGTACACGTATATAATACAAGAAGCAGCGGTTAGTCAGTGTGTGCGACAGCAGACACTATAGTTTCGCACGCAACGCGGTATATAGGGGCCAATTTCAAGGATACACGGCTGACAAAAGTTATTCCGGGATGCAAGTGCTTCTTCGCCTATATATAGCTGTTTCTTTTTTTCTTTTTAGTATATAGCTGCGTCAAGCACTCTTTGTGACCCTTTTGTTTATATTGCCCAACCCTCAAGCTTTGTACAAATCTATGGTTTAAAACATTATAATAGAGTTATGGAGAAAATAGTTACTGGATTCACACGCGATTGCTTTTACGATTGATTTTGTTAACGAATGCATTCAGAGTACATTCGAGATGTCTATACGAAGGTTGATAAAGTCGTGAAAAAATTTGTGCTCCGCACGTACACCGAGTTTCTCGCGTTATCTGCACCCGAGTGTATTCTATTGTCAAATTAGCGATGATTAGCTGTAACCCGCGCGTGTCGTACATCAGCGACCAAATAAAAAGTGTGAATCCTGCAAATTTACTTCTCAAGGTTCTTCTCTGCAGCGCGCACCGAGAGATAACACTGTTTGGCTTATCGGTTTGCGCTCCTTGTTTGGCGAGACTCCGATGTGCTATTGTTCGCCGGAAGCTATAACACACGTGATTCGCAAAATATTCCGAGACGGAATGTTACTCTCGTTTTTTACATAAAATATACGGCCGAAAAAAAAGAGCGAGCGCACACTGCTTCCAAATTCACTAATGTATACATGTTTCTCGCTACGCGTTTTCGAAATTAGGCTCAACACGTCGAAAACACTTGATTTAAAATTTTTGCACAAAAGCAAAATCGATCTCGAAGCGCGCAGTTGACCCGTCAAATGCGTTTCTCTCAGTGCGCAGCTGATAACTCGATTATTCTGCATACACACGTAAATATATGCATAGATGTGCAATATTAAAAAAAGGGTGAAGCACTGTTAGCGTGCGCACACATCAGAATATATGTGTATATATCTATAATAGTAAGCGTAAAAGCGAAGACGATGGGCTTACCTGTTGCACCAGAGAATGCGAGATATATATGCGCAAAAGCACCGATCGATCACCTATTATATATATATACGCACAAGCACTTGCTAAACCAGCTCAACGCGTATACGCACGCCTCCTTCAACCTATATATATGTGATATATGTAGGAGTATATGACGTATGTATATATAGATATATACGTGCGATCGCGTCGACAGTCGACCAGCAACTAAGGCAGCGAGGCAACGATCGAACTCGAAAGGCCGCGACAGCGTCTCGTTTGGCTTTTCCTCGCTCTCTCTCACTCACTCTCTGCCCGGCTCCGCGCCGCCGGTATTTCCCGCACTACACACACGTATATACGTATATATACACGGGCGCACGGATTCCTTTGTCTGCGTTGCGTGTGCAGCGTCGAAAAAGCGTCTGCGCGTGTATATGTATTACAGTGAGAGCTTCCCTAGGGCGGGGACCGAGGGGAGAGTGAATTTTATATACGCGATGATGTCATCCCCGGGCTTGTCTATGTGCATGTACGTGTGCTCTCTCTCTCTCTCTCTCTCTGTGTCTTTTGGCTTGTTCACGTATTCGTTATTGTACATAAGCTTTTTCTCGCGCGCGGCTGGAATGATAAAGAACATTTTTCCTCGACGGTAGTGTACGAACGTATACCGAGTCGGAACGTTATCGCAACTTGCCTTTGATGATTTGTCTCCAATGACGAAGAAGTGCGATGATTGCGAGCTATATTTGGATGCTTGATGCTACGCTATACGCGGCGGCAATGGAAGGCGTTCGAGAGAGGAAGCGCCTATCCGTATAGACGGAAATTCGGTGAAATGCATTCTACTGTATAAATTACTGATAGCGAAAGCTAATTGCTATAGGGAAATTAAGATAATTCAACATTTACTTTTCAAACGTTTTGCAGAATAAATCGTAGTTCCTCTTTTTTCAATTTCAATTTGTCATATTCGACCCTTGGCTGCGCATAAAGATCAGTTAAATAGTCCAAAATACACGAATTTCCCATAATTACCCATAATTAAAAATAATTATTTTCAATCGATATAGCAAGCACGCAAAATTAAATAATTATCTTATAATTATACCAGAGATTCGACTAGACAATTATTATTAATAGTGAACCTCTGAATCTATATCTGACCTCATAGAAATAGTCCAACAACTATCATCATTTGGAAATATCGTATATTTCAACAATTTTGAGATATAACTTAAGTTATAAAACTAAACAATTTTTTTATCATTTTGGTGAATGCTGCTGTACATTATTCATATACATTACGATTTTTTGTTTTCGAGTTATGCCAATTGAAAGTCCATAAACGTTCAAAGTCACATACCATTCACCAAAATGATCCAAAAACATTTTTATAGGATATCTGAAAGGGATGTGCTATGGTTCGAAAAATTCCTACCTCGCTGGTTTTTACATTTAACGAAATATACAAAAATAAAGATTAATTTTTGGAAAAACCTGTCTGTCAGCACCTAAGGAATGATGTAACCATTACGAGGCTCCAGTTTCATGGGATTCCATCCACAATTCACATAGATTTTTGGCATCGAAAATTTCGATGAGTTTCAATCTCAGCCCTGCGTCGATTCCGCAATATAATCAAAATATAAAAAAGAAAATAATATACGTGAAGAATATTCTGACATTTTTGGCTATTTTAAAAGAGAAGAAAAAGTGTTATACGCTTGATGCATAGTCAACGAAGATATCTCCGTTGGCATAGTGTGTCAAAGATAATGCATACGGACAAAGCGAAAGATGCATTCAGTATGAAAATCGCGTAACCTGAGTTTTTACTATTCTAGGAATACATTTATTTGAAACAGCGTCACCTTACAAACTTAAATTCTGGAAATGTTTTGAAAGGTAAGTATATGAATCTGGACTTAGCAAATATGATGAAACTATTCTTAAATTTTCGAGTTTACCAGTACATAAAATAAGTGATGTAGTAGCACAAATTATTCAGTTGCAAACTAAGTTGCGATGATACTTGTATACTCGCTTCGTATCAATATATTTTTATCTGAATCATTACAAAGTCACTTGGAATTGTACAGAAACTAATCACGTGAATATTTTTTTAAATTTCATCGAATAATTGTTCAGAAATATAGTGTTTGAATTTAAGACAAAATATATTTTTATTGTCATACTGGATAAAACACTGCTTTAGCAGTTTGTTATCTGCATGACTTTCATTTTTTTTAATATTGTATACACAATTCAATAAATATAATGTATTCTTATTACTATTCAATCAATCTTCGAATCTAATCAGTATTAAGATAATTATAATGATCAAATGCATACCTTACCCTTTTTCATCAAAATAATTGTAATCTGAGAGATTCCGGTGCCTATTTATTAATTCGGAAGATTGCAAATATCACCATTATTTGTTTTTAGCGTAGTTAAAGTTATATTGCTATGGAAGTTCCGTTTTGGATGCCGAAGCGAGCAGACGTGTTGTTGACTAGTGCTCCTTAGGCTATATAGCAGTGGTGGTATTTCAGTATTTCAGTGGCTTACATCATTGAATTATTGTATGTGCTTAATTTAATTCATGAAGAATTCATCGTATAAGTTCGATTAGAGCTAGTTGTGCGTGTACTAAGCCTTCGAGCTGCGGTTGCAGCTCGAAGCGCTGCATCTTATTTCTACCATGATTTCCGTCAACGGGGATCTAAATAACTTCACAAACCAAAGTCAAGTCGCTGGGTCTTCCGACAACGGGGGTCCTAGCAACGAAATAACTCAATGTTCTCAAACAACTGCAACCAAAACGTACGCCAACATGATTGGACCAAAAAAAGAAGAAGCCATAGTTCTAGACTCAATTGAAAGTGCTACTATTGATGACTACGTGGACTGCCTTGAAAAGCTAATTGACAGCAGCTGTATCAAATTCATCTCCAAAATCTCCGGAGGGCGAGTATGCATATTTTTATCGGATAAATCCAGTGTCGAAAGTCTAAATAACAAAAGTGTCGAAATTAAAGGTTTTATTTTGACAATCAGACCACTAATGGAAAGAAATAAGCGCGTCGTTATTTCAAATGTTTACCCGACAATACTGCATGACGTAGTCTTGAATTCGTTTTTTCAAGCAACAACTTGTTTCATAAAACAGATGTAAAGATACATAGCGATACTTGGGGCTCAGATCACTTCCCGATTTTCATAAATGTGAACCTGGAAAAATTTATATATAGAAAAAAAAGTTTCAAAATAAAATCTGTACGAACCAATTGGGATCTAGTAGACACCGAACTAAGCGAAAATTACCCTTTACTATTGACTAACACTTACGATCAATCGAGCCCGACTGATAAATACTCGCTCTTCATCAAAATTTTAACCGAATCTATCAAAAAACATACACCTGTAAAAAAAAGCGTACACGACAAAACCCACAAAAATCCAGTTACCTGGTGGGATTCGGAATGTGACAAGGTTTATAGATTAAGAACAGCTAAATTTAAAAAGTGGAGGTTCTCAAAAAATTTAAAAGATTACATTGAATACAAAAAAGCCGCAGCTATTGCCACCAAATTATTTAAGCAAAAAAAAGAGAGGGCTATAAAAAATTTAGTGGAACTATTAATTTCAACACAAATAAAACCTATGTATGGAATAAATTAAAATTACTAAAAAACAAATGGATAATCGGAAAACCTAATCATACTTCCGAAAACCATCAAACACAAAACACGCCAAGCGCAGCATTTGAGAAAATAAGTCCGCCATGGTGTACTACTAATCCCGAATGGATTCCGACCTGTAACGAGAACGAATTTCTTGAATCATCGTTCAGCTTCATGGAATTCAACGTTGCGCTGGAAAGCAGGAACATTAACTCCTCTTGCGGGCTTGACGGTATCGATTACGATATCTTAAAAAGAATAAACATAAAATATAAACTTCTCTTATTAGATATATTCAATGAAATGTATATAAAAATGGAGTATCCAATAGAATGGACAGAATCCTTTGTGCACTTTATTGGTAAAGCAGATGGGAAATCTGTAAGACCAATAAGACTTACGTCTTGTGTCTGTAAATTGTTCGAAACAATTCTTAAAAATAAATTCCAATTTTGGCTAGAAAAAGAAAACATTTTACCAAGAAGCCAATCCGGCTTTAGAAAAGGTCAATGCACAACTGACAACTTAATTAACCTTTTGTTAACAGCCGAAGAATCTATAGACAACAAAAAAGACTTACACGCGGTATTTTTAGACGTAATCGGAGCTTTTGATAATGTGGTTATAGATATACTGCTTCAGAAATTAGCAGATATAGGATGCCCGAGAAATTTCGTTGAATTTATTAAATTTTTAACATTTGAAAGGACTGTTATTGCTAACGAATCGGGCGGCCTTGCCAGAAAGGTGTGCAAAGGCGTTCCCCAGGGATATTCTTAAATTTTATATTGCATTTATATCTCTACAATCTTAAAGAATATGCCCAAAAGTATTCATGTCTCACAATTCGCTGATGACATTGCGTTATACTGCAACAGATCAACCTCACTTAAAAGTAAAAAATTGCTTGAAAACGCAATCAATATTACATGGAACAATCTGTATGAACTTGGGCTGGAACTCTCCCCTCAAAAAACTATCTACATACACTTCAATAATCGAAACATCAAACCAGGTGATTCCGAAATTAATATGAAAGGCCAAATCATAAAATCAAACAATAGAGTACGCTTCCTTGGATTATGGTTTGACTATAAACTTACATTCAAAGAGCATATCAATTATATACAAACAAAGTGCGCTCGATCACTCAATGTAATCAAATTCTTACGAGGCACATGGTGGGGAGCTGACCCCGAGTCACTTATTACGATCTTTAAGAGTTATGTCCGCTCTATTATAGATTATGGATGTTTTAATTACTACCCTACTCAACAAACACTTATTAAATCAATCGAAAAAATTCAATACACAGCTATAACTTTCTTTAGGTTACCGTACAACTACGCCCACGAATATATTGTTATCCGAAGCTAAACTAACATCTATCTTAGAACGAACAAAATTATTATGTATCTCTTATCTTAACAAAATCTACTCAAACACAGGACTTCTTACGAATACGGATATTCAGAATTTCCAAAAAAAAATTACGTCTAAAAGAAAAAAACATAAAAAGATCAACAGACTAATCACCGATTGCAATGCTAACTCGTTTCAGAATATTAATATTATAAAAACCAACAAGCACTGCAATATGTACATTTACGTTTATAAAACGACACTCTGTAAAAATTTTATTAATATCGAATTCAGTAAATCATTACAATTGTTTGAGAATACAATAATTATTTGAGGGACATGCTGTGGGTAATGAAAAAATGTACGCTAACACTGTTGATTATTTAAATTTTCCTTTTAACTTGTATTGAAATAAACACTTCATTAAATTAACTATGATTATAATTTTTACAAGATGACTTATTGTTACACTTTTACAATGTTAAATATCTTACAGATCTTAGATCCGTTGCAATTGAGTATTTGAATTTCTAGGTTAAGTCAGTTACACGACACTCTCTCAGTAGAGATAACTCACCGGGTTATCTCTTCAGGTATAGCCACAATGGTGAGGGTGTCTGCTGAGCTCAGTGAGAAGTTCTACACGTTTGAATCAAGAGCACGAAATATTACTGTATTCGTTCTTGATGCTGCTTGTTGACCTGGTATGCAGCTAAGAGTGAGACACGTGGGAACATAACCTCACTAAATTGAGTGTAATTACCTGATCCTTAAAGGAGATTGTATTAATCGTTGGGAGTGCAGAGGTGTGCGAGACTTCCGTGAGCCGCTCCACAGATGAGTCAGGTGTTGTTGAGTAAGCCAGTGATATTTTCTTTGAGTTGATCCGAGAGAATTTTGTGACGTCGTCGTGGTCGAATTTGCCTCGAGGAGAGCTGTTCTCACAGAGAGTGAGTGCCAAGCATCCTCGCTCTACATCCGTCTTGTTCGCCTTGAACTTGACACTACTTGAGTCACATTCACGCCTCACACATTTACATGTGAGAGCGCGAGAGAGAGCGAGATATGACGCGCATACTTGGCTAGTCAGTGCAGCGTTCCGGCTGCTCCGCCTAACCTCCAGGAGGTACTGCCACGTAGTGGCGGCGCAGTGAGTCTCACTGCTAAGACAGTACGCGCGGGAATTCAATTCATTGCATTCCCAAACAACAATATAATTCTAACTCGAATGAAATCATCGCGGATTTAATAAAAAAAGAAAATTCACTAGCTATTTATACCGATGGTAGTAAATCTAAAAACTCAACCTCTGTTGGTTGTGCAAGTTTAACTTTGGATCTAAAAGATATTATTATGAAAAGTATTAGCAAAGAATCGTCAATCTTTACCGGAGAATGTATCGCCCTTATTGGTGCTCTGGACATTGCCTGGAATCATACAGATACTAACATTTCCATATTCACAGATTCACTAAGCGTACTAACATACCTCAAAAGTAATAAAAATGATGCCAAAACCAATCCATATATATACACAATAAGATATAACTTAGTAGAATTTTCTCAAAAAGCATCAAATAAAAATAACATAAAACTATATTGGTTACCTGCTCACTTTGGGATACAAGGCAGTGAGCTAGCGGATCAATATGCCAAACAAGCCTCTAACGTCGCGTCGTCCGATTCTATCAAAATCCCTTACTCCGATCTAATTGTAAGAGCTAAGATCAAAGAAAACTCTTTTTCAAACACATACATTAATGCACGAAATGAAAGTGTTCACAAAGGTGCTGACTACTTTAAATATTACGCCAATTCTAGAAAATATCCGTGGTATCACAACAAAAACTTATCAAGAGAAATTGTAACCACAATAAACTGCTGCCGAGCAGGACACTACAACCTAAATAAATCTCTTGCACGAATCAAAGTAAGTGATAACGCGAAGTGACAATGCGGATATGCAGAACAAGAGATCGAACATGTACTATGGCAATGTAAATTATTTGATGTACAGCGTATTGACTTCATTAGAAGACTCCGTGAAAACAAATTCTTCCTACCACTCTCCTCATTCACCATACTCCAGAACCCACAGTCGCAATATGTACAATTACGTATAATTATTTTAAAAATTGTAATATATAGCATAATAATCTCTCCAAGAGCTTAAATCAGCTCTAATAAAAAAAAAAAAAAAAAAAATATAGCACTTATTCATTTGGTGTTTGGATTTGTATATATATAGGGTAAGTGTGTCAGTTATCGTGCCCATTAAGGGCCATGCTGCAAGTTTTCGGTGAATTTAATAATTTTTAAAGAATTTTTGTATTTGGAAGGTTATTTATAGTATACTTTGATGCCTTTACTACTAGTTGGAATTTTTTTAACAATTAAATAATATAAAATAGTATAAAATTTTAATCAAAACAGAGAATGAACATTTGAGTTATAGTCTAGGGGCCAGGGGGGTTTTCGTGGCCGATGGAGGTCCAGTCACTCACCGAAGTTTTCTAGACGTATTTTTGCATGCTGATCACGAATTTCGAAGGTGTTTTGTCGTATCGTGTATATTAAAAAAGTTATTAACAATTTAATTGTTTATAACGCTGTAGAAACGAGATAATAGACTAAAATTATATTCTGGATATGTAAATTTGTTGCATTTCTTCTAAGGAATCAGC
>UELU01145790.1:727-14380 GCA_900490025.1 Megastigmus dorsalis
AACCTATATATCGACACCAACAACAAAAAGTGCCACCATCGTTGCAGATGGCATAAAGTTCGATGGATTTTATCGAACTCTTGCATGAAAGTCATCGATCTTTTTGATGGCTACTACCCATCGAACTTTTCGATAGCATTCATCGAATTTTCCGATGTAAACTATCGACTTTTTCGATGAATTCGAATATCGAACAGTTCGATGAGAAATGCCATCGAAAAATTCGATGAAATCACTCTCCATGTGGTATTAAAGGATAATTACAGTAATAATTCAGGTTTATCAGTCAAATATTAACCGGTGTTAAAATTAACAGAAAGAAAGCATTTGTAAATTATTTTTGGGCCCTCGGTGCCTAAATTTACACGTACACTAACTCGGTGACATCTACAAGAGAACTAAAATAAAACTCCCGCCCAGACATTGCACCGGACACTGTGTTGCATCGTATGTATGTTTACCGTTACCACTTTTTTCCTGGTCTCTCTCTCTTTCTCTCTCTCTGTACCTATGCCAAAAATCCCGATCCAACGTCCAAGAGACAAAGAAAAAGAGCATACGCTGGTACTTTACAGGCAATCGTCCGTCTCTCAATGTACTGTTCTCCACGTATATCCCTCAGGGTCTACTCCAAAAGGATGCAGCTAAAAAACAACAACCAAGGAAATAAAAAGGGGGTTGGGAAGCGAAGAGAGTGAGAGAGAGAGAAAGAGAGTGAGTATTACTAGAGAGATCAACCGTTCCATCCATACAAGAAAATACAAGAGAGAAAGAGTTAAAAGTTGGAGAGAAGCAAGCGAGGGCTCATTTTGGACGCTCTCCAAAAATCCTGCACTGAGACAGAAGAAGCCGCCTCGCAAAGCGGGGGTGGCGTATGACAGCGTGCCCAGCCGCTTGCATATATTCAAATAGGAAAAAAAAAATCAACGAAAGAAGGGAGAGACAGAACTTCGATCGTCACTGGTCATCCTGGGGAAGAGCGATGTGCATGTATATATATAGCCTTCGGGATGTTCCAGTGTGTAACAATGTAGCTGACAATGGGCAGCGGGCCAGCAGTGTTTCATTAAAACATGCATTGGGCGGCGTCGACGAAGTGGCCGGCAGAGAGCAACAGAGCGAGAGAGAGAGGAGGTTTCGTGTCTGATTGAAATGTCGAAAAGTCGTTCTGCGCACGATTTCGGGGGGATGTACGAGGCAGTTTTGCCTCGGTCAAATTGGAATTGTCATGCGAGAGTAGGAGAGGATGAGGTTGAAGTCAAAAGGAGAGCAACTTGTATAGAATTGAGTTGATTGTAAAAGTCTAGCGGCAGCAGTATAGTATTTTTCTTTTTTTTTTTATTTGGAGGGCTTGACTTTCGCTATGTTTATTGTTTTAGGGTATATGTGGCCAGGACGAGGCTATTTTGTTATTGACGTGATCGCCACGAGAAAGAGAGGATGGCACAATGAAGTAAATATGTTTGCAAAGCCAACGCTCGTGCGATTTGTATGTGTGCTCAATGTGTATTGCTGGATTAAAGATGTAGCTTTTACTGGGCTCAATGTTGGACTAAGACTCCATCGAGTAGAATTGCGATTTGTACAAAGTAGATTCTGTATTATGTTTGGTTACATGAAAATAAATGAACGAGTGAAAAAGAGTAAATATAAAAATACATTCTATATTTCTAATTATAAAAATAAACGTGAAATCGCTCATTGTTATTGAAAATCACTTTTTTAACGTGGTTAATTATGTATGTATAAAGTGTTACTATTCTACTCTACTTTACTTTATTTTACTCTAATTTACTCTACTCTAACTCTAGTTCTAGATGACTCAACAGCCACGTGAAATTTGTATTATAATTAAGGTAAAGTACCCAATACTGGGACAGATTTTGAGTATGCTTAGAAATATACCGCGTTTTGAAAACTAATAAGCGACATTTTTAGAAAACATCAAATCTTATTATTGTTTGGTTGGTTATTTTATTAATTTAAGCAGCAAAAAATTCATTTTCATGCTTATTGAAATTAAAAAAGTAAGTTTGAAAAATTGGGGTTAGGCTCCTAAACCAGCATAGTTCAATAACATAATTAATGTAATGAACTAATTTCTTTTTCATATTCATACGTAATAGTAGTATTTTACTGCTGTCCAAGTAAAGGTCCCACTCTTCAGCTTATCCAGTTTTCGGGTACTTTACCTTACTTAGCGATTTTCTCCACAAGGCATGTACAGAATACAGCGAGAATAACCTCACTGTCATTTAACTCACGGATTTTCCCTCGTGACTATCAGATTTTAGTTGTCTTGATCTATAAAAAGAAGTTCTGCTGAACGTTACGATAAATTTTTCCGTCCGTTTCTCTCTTCCAACCGAACTTTTGTGAGCACATCCGTAATTGTGAAGAATAAGTGACAGAGGAAGAGAAAGCACACATACTCGACCGCCTAGTCTTGGAAGGAAATCTCTAAAGGACCATTTCCTTCTTGGCCAAAACACACACAAAAAAAAAGCAAGAAGAGAAAGGAAAGAAACACACAGGAAAAAGTGATTAGGAGTTTCCCTCGTTAATCTCGATATATCTCCTGTTTGCGCGCAACCTCGAGTGTCCTTTTAAATCGTCCCTCGCTCCTCGCTTCCCCTCAAATGTCTTATACGACAAAGCTCGATTCTACTTCTCGATTAACAATATCGAGCGTTCCCTCGGCCACGGCAGTCGCGCAATTTCGCCTCTATCGCAGCGAGGATTTTAAAACTAGTCTGCTGTTGGTCTCTAAGCCAGAATGCGGGACTCGATAAAAGCGCCTTTCCTCCCAGTACCAACCAACGATTCAATTTAGACCGCTAATTACTGCGGATGATACTTCCCCGAGATTGTGGATTGTCGAGCTTTTAATTGTTGGGTGGAAAGTTCATTCTTAGAGTTTCTGGGTTCTGCTGTAAGAATAGCTACAATTAACCGTAACTAATTACGATGCAAAGTTAAAAATCTTTTGATTTCAATCAATAATAAATGAGGAATGATGATTTTAACTAACTAGTGGAGTAAAAGACATATTAGAAAAAATATCCAAAATTATTTCTCTATGCATACTGGCTACAGACCGTCGGTTCGATGGAAAAAGGCCTCATCTGCAATTTCAGTTTTGAAAAGCCCCATCAGAAATTTCAGATTGGAAAAGGCTCTATCTGGCTAGCATATTTTTTTTTCTTTCAACTTTAAATCGGTAGTAATGACACGAAAAATTAAAATGATAATAAATAATAATATTATAATCTTATAGTAAGGTTAGCATTATTATTATTTATGAATCTAGAATTTATTTTCCGTGTAATATTGTAGTAATCTTACTATAATATTATAATATTATTATTTATTTATCATTTTAATTTTTCCTGTCATTACTATACCGCCTTTTCCAAATTCAAATTTAAGATGGGCCCTTTTCCAAACTCAAATTTCATATAGGGCCAAAACTTGATCAGCACTCGAAGAAATCGTTTATTTGGAAAGTGTTTTTATTATTGACTACACCTTGTAGAGACTATCAACGTCTACCTCACTAAATAAGAAATATCTGTTTCGCAGCAAAATCAAGAAGTGCAGAAAAATTGTCCTGATCGCGTTAGAAATAAAGCATCGAAACCACTCGCCATCAGTAACCAAACATGACGTTACCTTTGGAAGAATAGCCGATAACATCAGATTTTCCTCGCATATCTTCAACAAAAATAAAACGTCATTTCAGATCGGAGCAAAAACATTTTAGCAAAATTTAAAACCGACCATCATCGTCAGTAGCTCGATTGCGTATATCAAACAATGCCCAACTCCTACCCCCCTCCATGCTGTCATCGAAGCCCCGTGCCATTTTTCGCTTTTCAGTCGTCGTCGTCGTAGTCGTCTACCCGCACGGCGCGTTATTTTTCCAATTTAAAATCCCATCTCTTAATTTCCTGGCACGTCACTTTTATGTCTGAGGATTTTTATGAAAACTACGCAGCAGCGTCATGCACTCGACGACCGCCTGTCTCTCTTCTTCCTAGTATTAGTACTACATATATATATATATATATATATACATACGATCGACAAGAAAACACGATATCGTTTTCTCGCCAGTCCTCGATTGTATCTGTGCGCGATAGTGTGCTTTCTGCGAAGGAAATTGCATATGATATAAACTGAACGCGGGCGACGCGATATATTCAGTTCGAGTATATGCTTGAAAAAAATGCCACGGAATGGCGTGCAAATTATGAAGTGCAAAACTTGTTAGCGGAAAATTGCGTTATACAATTGCATTCTTTTCGAGCTTCTGGGGTAAATGGAACGATGAGGTTGCGATTAATAGAATTGAAAGATGTTTTTTCCTGCAATATGCGATCCACTCTAGGCAGAATCGATTTAAAAATCTACAACCACTAAATAGTTCTATCCAAATCTAACTTTAATTGTTTAATTTTTATGTTATTAATGGGTTTTTTTTCCATTTTATGAGTGTGGGAAAAAAATTAAGAAGGTTAGTGACCACCCAAGTCAAGAATTTGTGCTACTAGACGGCCTGAGTTACACAATAAATTCTGTAATAATTCATAAGTAGTGATAGTATTGGTTTCGATTGCCACATGTGCGTTAAAAAAACCGGCGCAAGTAAGTTACATAAAAAACATTTTGTTAAAATATTCAATCTTTGAATCATATATAAAAAACGTTGTTATTTACCGTTAGTTGTACTGTACTTGTGCTATTAAATCGATACCCCTACTCCTATAAGTAAATAAAAAGATCTTCTCATAATCGCTTGCATCGATTTCTTTATATGAACGCATCGCAGCATTTGTATATATATAGAACACAGGTAAAACTGAGGGTGGTATGCAACTTGATATTGTGTTATGTCGCGAGAACCGCGAACAATCGTACATTAAGGCTATTGTTGGCTCTGCGACTCGTCGCATCTCTCTCTCTCTCTCCCGCTCTCACTCATCGAAATGGACGATACGTGTGTGCCTTGATGCGCCGACAATAGGGCCATTGGTCTGTTTAGCGACCCAACAAGGTATTACCAACCATATACAGTTCGTTCCTCATTGTCGTGTCTCTCACTTACTCGATATACGCCGCTTGTAGGCGAATACACACCCCATCGGGATTATTTTACACTCGCACCCCTTTTAGCAGTAACATGTGCGCGTAGACAAGACAAACTTCTAGAGATTATGATTTACTTAGCGTATAAAATTAGTCGGTTTTTTCAGAACTGAATTGGAAATATTATAGGCAATGCCGTCGTAAGATCGTTTTGCAACGTTGACAACATTAGTCCTGCAAACGATTCTATCCGCGAGCTTTTACAAATGACTTGAAATTCTGCAGTTGCGATCTTCTGCAATCATCATTTTTCAAATTATTAGAACGTCAATACAACTTTTCGAAATTTGACTATATTGAGATGTATTAGCTGTGTTACATGATTCGATATAGTTCCCCAAGTATTACTAACACTATTTTAGGATTAAAGTAGATTATACTGATTTATTATATTAATTTAATATAGTATTATATTAAATTAATTTATTATATTAATTTAATATTTATTATATTAATTGATTATAGTAATTTAATATAGTGATTAAAATATTTCGATAGACAGCTCTTGTTATTTCTTGGAAACATTTTTAAATCCCTAATATTACGTTTTCGATAAATCTGTCCTGCAATTAAACAATAATTTAGAATATTTCTTATACAACATATGAGTATATTTAATAAGAATGTATTGTTTGATAGTACTTTAGAAACTATGCAAAACTTACACGATCATTAAAATAATATGAAATCGCGTATAAAACAAACTTTATTTAGTTCAACAAGGTTTGACCGCGGTGATGCGGAATACCGTGGAAACGAATGGAGAGGAATATATATATATGTATATATATAGTATCGGTCAGTAGCGCGGGTGTATATATTATATGCACGTGCTTCAGTACCGAGGAGTTCTGTCCCTTAGGGGGAGATTATATTTTGAAAGGTCGGCGGCTAGAGTGGCCTCCTTAATTAGCAGTGGCGAGCCTCTCGAGGTGTTGGCCATTCAAAGCTTTCGCGCGCGAGGGAATCTACTCTACTTTTGGTGCTTGACTCGCACACCCGCGCGCGCGACGCCGCAAGCTTCAATGAATGAATGAATGCGTTACTCTCTTTCTCTCCCACACCCTTTCACCTCATGAGAATAGCGAGGTTTTTTTTTTATCGCGTGGAGCTCGGGACGCGACGTGAATACGCGCTCCGCCGGCTTCCTTTTCTTACATTGTGCGGCAGAGGCGTATCTTCATTGAAATATAGGAGGTGTCTTGCGTTATAGCGTGTAAGTGGCCATTAAGGACGTGCGCCGGGGAGAAGCAATGCCCATATTATTAGACCGTAATTGCACATTGTGGTATGGACTGGATGGCGTTTTGCTAGCGATTCTATTAAATTTTATGATAAAAACTTTGTTGCGCGGGAATTTGTATTGAAGGGGATTAACGGGATTGACTATATAGAAACACGGCATTGATATCGATGATTGACTAAAGAAAGGAGGATTTATAAGCGTATTTTCTATGGAGATTGATTAAGTATTTTGGATGAAGAATAGAGATTGTATGGAGAAGAGCAGTGCAATGCAACGATGTAAATCTGTGTTTTAATAATGTAATGATGATAATTGAAAAATTGCTGAAACTTTGAAATTATTTGTAATTGGTTAGCCGCATAAAGTTATGGGCGATATTTAAAAATCGAAACTCAATCCTAATGTTTTGGAATTGAAATTGAATTGCAATATTTATTCGGTCAGTTATGTAGATGCAATGAATTTTTTCAAAAAAATTTTTGAAGTAATAGTTTTTGATACATGTTATAAAAGGAAATCAGATTCAAAGTGGACAGGCATCTCATTAATGTGAAAAAATTCCACCACCAATTTTAGACATAATTTGCGAATTTTCGGCTCTTACATGCTGTCAAATATAATTTTATAAAATTACTATAGTAAAACAAGCTTTCCGGAATTTTCTTCTCAAATATTTCAATTTTTCTATTGAAAGAATTACAACTAATCTTTAAAGTTTCAGCGATTTTAAAATTTTCTTCCGTTCGTCGGAAATCGCCCATATATACAGATATTAAAAGTTCAATTAAATTTGAATAACTAATCATTCCATCTACCGGAGTAGCTAATCGAATCATCAACGTATTAGTATAATTCGTAGTCGCGCGCAGAACCAATAAGTAATTCTCTCGCAACAAAAAAAAAGAAACTCTCAAACACAATTGACGCTCATATATATAAGTTGCGAGGCATTACATGCAGCATATCAGCCAGTTAAAACAGGATCCACTCGAATATAAGTGCCTCGTAATGCCATTAACCAACGTCCAAACATACACACACCCCATACGTACATACGTTTGTATATATATATATATATCGAGAGCAGAGCAACCCTCGCACAAACTCCGTGTATCTCACGTCTAAGTATATCATCCGTAGGTGTTTGTCGATCGCCTCGCATTAATTTCCCAATAAAATATCGCCCAATTCTCTCTCTCTCTCCCTATGTCTCTCCCTCTTCAAACTCGAGGGAAGACACACAAACACATACGAGATGGAGAGAAGCTGCTTCTGCTACTGTACATACACACACACACATACACATATACAGATGCAGGCCATAGACTGCAGAGGCAGATCGCATATGTAAACCGACAATGGGAACGGCGAATTGTCGACTGGTCATGCGAGAGGCGATGTGCCGATCCCCTTTTATACTCGCCGAGCGATTACGAGCCACTGAATACTGCACACACGTAGACACAGAGAGAGAGAGAGAGAGAGAGAGAGAGAGAGAGAGACCGATTCACCTATACAGAAAAGAGGACACTGAGTAGATATATACTACACCTATATGTGACACACATATATATATAGTACACTAGCGAGCGCAACCTTTAATCCCGCAAAAAGCGGGCGCGCGGGGCGAGGGCATCGAAAAAATTTGGTGGTGTCTCTCTCTCTCTCTCTCACACAAACACACACACATTGGCGTTTCTGGAATGAGACGGAAAATCAAAGAGAGAGGGAGCAAGAGAGAGAGAGACAATGACATACAGAGAGAGAGAGAGAGAGCACAGTAGAAAGGTAGGTGTACGCAATCTGCGGACAATGGGACCGAGTTCTCTCGAACAGTGAGGCTACAATAATACGGACAATGCGGGGATCAGCGAAACAACGAGCGGTTTCACTCTACTTCACTGCGGATTACAGGCAGATGCTGAAACTCTCGCGCGCGTGTGTGTGTGCGTGCGTATGCTACGAGAGAGAGAGAGTCCGCGAGTATAACGCTGGCCGCTGCCTCGCCAGTATATACATATATGCTGGATGTATATACACGTTCGATGGTTGGCGAGAAACGATTCCGGGATATGTGATTTTTTCCCATATATATACTCGATAGAGAAACAACACTGCAGTCGCATGTAATTCTACCGCTTATTGTCGCATTAGAAGTCTTAGGAGTTTCATTCGCGATGCATGTAGCGGGATATCGGAATCTTACTTATAGGTACAAATTCAACAAAATTTATATCACTGTTGCGAATTGTTTACCTTTTGCATGATTGAAATAGACATGTTATCAAGCTTAATTCGAAAATATTTGTCCTCGAAATATTTAGGTGGGAATCGTCATTCGTCATTGAATGACGGACAATTTACAATTGTGATTTTGACAAAACCAGTCAAAATGGATACTTTCTAGAATATCTCATCAGAGCACACTAATTTACAATTTTTTACTCTAACATATTATACAAACGTAAAAAAGAGTTTGTCCAAGCTCGCATAAAATTAGCTGGACATAAATATCTACCGAGCCACTCGCTCATAAAATTTAGATCATAAAGCTGCAGCAGCAGCAGCGCACAGAAGACACATCTACTCTATAACACGCGGTTTGAATAATATCAACCGCAAATGCGCTCGCGTCCCCAAAACTTGACGTCCGCCAGCCTAACAAGGCTTCAGCTTTAGGTCCACTTCGGAATTCGTTCTTATCCCTTCCCCAGTTCACATCTTTTACAGCTTGGGTAATAAAGGCCCATTCTCATCGATGGCCGCGCTTGTCTTTTTCTCGCCGTTCCAAAAATACATCGGTCGCGCGCATATACAGAGCCTGGGAGAGAGATACGAGTGAACAACGAACTGCCAGGCAACGAACAACCGAAAGGGACGCGAGTCGCAAGTGCGCGCGGCCTGCATGTATGGTGCATAAACAAAATGGGCCGTAAAACCCCGAGGCGCTAATCCGCGTAAAATGCCGCCACCGCCGTCATAAGGATATTGTCAAAGCTTGGGGCTTGTCAAGGCGCGCGCGATTCATGCGCTCATATTTTACGTCTTTATGCGTGCGCGCGTGTCCGCGAAAATATATTTCAGTCTCTCTTTCGCTCTCTTGGGCTTCTTCTCTTTCTCGTAAGGTTGTTCTTCGAACTTCGATGCATGTGAGTTTTTTCGGGACGACCCTTTATTTTCACCTCGTTCCTGTTCACCGCGGCCTTTTGTTTGTCTAGTATTTATCGCGTGTCCGAGGTGTCGCGGAGAGCCTGTAGACCGACTCTGTTCCGATAATTGCTGATGGGTGGGCTACTTTTAATAATAAAAGGTACTTCTAATAATACTCGAGTACGTTTACACAGGTATAAAGTATTGATACTTTTTTTATAGAAAAAAGCTAATTATTAGTAATTTATGGCATTTCTTAAAAATTCTTGATTCAAAGCGATGATTTCTGAAATATTTGCTGCAATACTAGACAATCCAAACACTGCAAGTTGTTGTTTTTACTGCATCATAATACAATTTACTAACGGTATTCTGAGGAAATTCATATTTTCGTTTTATTTAACAAACTGTTATTACTATAGCTTTCAATTAATTTAAATTCAAATAAAAATTGATTTAAATAACTTTTCATATTTACTTTATAATAAAAAAAATATATTTTCTAACTGTTTTGAAACTTATACATGCAGTTGTAACGCGGTATTTACGCCGCATTACAAGCGAGAGTGGAATATCCCACATCATCGCGAACTCGAGAAAGGAAGCGTCATCAGGAGACGCAACACACATACAAACAGACGAGATGAAGACCACCGAAAATCGACGACTCGCGACGAACCGCGATTATCGAAAACTCGCGCGACAGAAAGAAAGAGAGAGAAGCGCGACAATAGACGCGCTAGAGATAGAGAGAGCGAGAAGAAAGCCGAAAAGGAAGGAAGGAGAAACAGCAAGCTCGCGTCCATCACCGATAAGGAGCCACGAGACCCTTCGCGGCGTGAATTGTTCCGCGCCGCGAGAAAAAGCGTAGCTTAGCGCGCTAGGATCCGACACGGACCAAGTGATCGTCGGAAGCTGCACCGGACCGTCATCTGGCCTAAACGGCAGCAGGACGATCCAGAGGCAGAGCGAGGACGAGAAGCCGAATTATAAAGCTCCAGCCAAGAGAGCAAGAGAGCGAGCACGAGACGACAACTCGCCCGACTTCCAGCGACTTCGGCTTCAAGGCGTCGGACACGAGATCGACGAAGCCACAGCGGTTAGCAACGGGGCCACGGCGACGAGCCCAGGATCAGCAACACAAGACGGAGTGATTGGTGACGCTGTAAGTGCGCTATTTGGAGGCCAAGCACGCCTAATATCTCTCTCTTTCATTCGCGCTGCAAGTAAGAGAACCCTTATGCTCCATCGACTGAGCGAGCTGGAGCCATTTTTGTGTCGAGGCATGAAAGATTTTAGAGTAATAAAATAGAATTTATGTATTAGAAACATTGAACAATAAAAATGGAATAATCCCACAGACATCGAGCTTGACCCGGTCACACAGTCGTATTACCTGGACGTGCGCAGTAAGTCGCACGAAAGTTTAGAAGGTGTAAAAGCAGGTGCAGGTATCAAGACAGAAGCAGCAACAGTCTCAGACGCTAATTGATCGTGCAAACTTTGAGGGAAAAATCACGAAGCGCAAAGCCAGCAGAGAGGCTCTAATGATCATTATTATTTATAAACACGGTGGTTTAAATGACAAAAGGGAATGACGAAGGTATAGGCGCACGCTTATAACGTGCGATGTACAACTGGATATACGATCGTCAATATTTACATGACATGTAGATTTTAGTTATTGAATCAGTGTCAGCTTGTTAATTTAAGGTCTTATTGCGACTTACTTGAGAATATGTGGCCGTAACCTCCTTTTTACTTCGACAAACGTAAATTGAAATCGTAATGGAATAAAAGTATTTTTGAAAATATGAATCATCTATTCATCATCGTTTGTTAGAAGTTTAGTAAGATCTAGTAAAATTTAACAATATTATTACGATAATGCTTATTTCTTTTACAGTAAATTTTAATGTTGCACATAAAATTGCGTATTCCTCTGCGCGTACAAATCTGGATGTCTTCTACAAAGAATTTAATTTTATATCATAAATGCATATGCGCGCAAAAAGAAAACGAAAAACAAATCCAAATGACTCTTTGTGACAACTAAAAGACTCAAGATATAGTTATTTGAAATTTCCTGACACAGATGTAACAATAAAGAAGTGTGTAAATGACATTTAGTGTCGATGTGAAAAATGAATCTTCTCGGAACGAGTTTCGTACCCAACTGCTTAACGGTAGCGAGAAAATGTCGTCGACACAGGTAAAGAAACTTTTTAGGGGGATTCGCTCCTGCTTACACAACGTTCCAACACAATCATGGATAAATAAGCAAATATAGAACCTTAGACTTTTGAACTATGGTACACGTGTTTATACACAAGAAAAAAAAAGGAATTCCGGACGAAACTAGATCCTCTGGTATAACAGTATGGATCGATCAAGAATTATTGTTTCGTCGGAAGAGCAAACATTGACATAGTGCGCGACCATAGTATAGAAGTAACAGCTTGTCAAAATGAAGAATTCGGCGGATTAGCGTTCCGTTTTATCATGACAAAGTTAGAAAAGTTAAACAAAAAAATAATTTTACGTCGCTTCTGTTGGACGTTTTTATGATATTTACAACACTAAAAAGAATCCTTTTTTTCTGAACAAAATCCCCGTAGAGATTTCGATCAAACGAAGATGATAGATACTATTGAATCTAGCATAATTGGATTTGAAAATACCTGGAAACTTGTCTTCGGAACTTCAGTTGCTTAAATTATAAAGTCCAAAATTTCCATAGAATCAAAAATTGCCGTATGCTCAAGATCAAATTTAAATTGCACACTGCTTTCAAACTCTTATACTTGCCACAGAACGATAATTACAGCTTTCTCATGTCCCGCTGTACTCAATTTGTAAAATTCGAGTAGGTAAATTGACGGGTGCAACTCAACCTCCGACACCACTAACGAACTTATTACAAGCATTGTGCCGTTTAATTAGTCATAACGAGCAAATAAAACGCTTATCGCTGCCACATCAAACGAACTACACCCAACCCTTGGGCTAAGATAACAGCGTTGCATTACACACACTTACCAGCTCTTCTCCCCCTACATACACGTGAGATTCCCGAACTGAAAATCAGGCGAACATTCTTCTGTAACTGCTAGAGCAATCAAAGCCGCTGCGGCGGCGACGCCAAAAACAAGCTGTACCTATGTACATGCATGAAAAAAGAGAGCGCGCCGCGAAGGAATTAATCGCGAGGCGAATGCACATAAAGCACAAAGGAGGAGAGGGAGAGAGAACAGCGAATCAAATGATTTTAGCACGCTTACTTTCGCGCCTTGATGACTATTTTTCTCCGCGGGTGTGCCGAGAGCGAGCGCGCGTGTCTGCACTCTAATTAAGTAAAAAAAAAATACACGCCCAAAGCGCGAGCGACAAAGAGCAGAAACAAAGACGTTAGCCGCGCGCGGGTGTGGAATGAGAGAGAGAGAGAGGAAACGGCGTTCGCACCCCCGCGCGCGCATGGCCGACTTTACACGTCGTCCTTTTTTTTTCTTCTTGTATACGAGAGCGAGAGCACTGCGCCGACACTGCGCACACTTTTCCGGCGCTCTTGGCGCGATTTTCACGGCTCGCTCGCTCCCCCATCATTCCTCGCACATTTTTTTCTCTCCCTCTTTCTACGCGCGGCGCTAACGCGTTTTAATTAAATGCCTTTGCGAGGTGTCGCACCCGCGCGTGTGTGGACGTATTTTCTTCCCTTTTTTCCCTACTTCTCTCTCTCTCTCTCTCTCTCTCTCTCTCTCTCTCTCTCTCTCTCTCTCGGCTGGGCGATATTTTATTTCCCAAGGGCATCGGTGATTTATCTCAAAGTCAACGGCGGCTAATGGAAATTTGCCTGAATCCACAAGCAATTACTCACCCAATGCCCCATATTTTCAGCATTCAACTTTTGCATTTCCGCGGGAGAACGAAGCCCCGCGGAGCAACAGCAGGAGCGGTAGCAACTCTTTTCTTGCTCTTCGTATTTCTTCGTTTCGGGAAACTGAGGGGGGCTGTTGCCGCGGTTTCTGGAGGCAGCTGTAACGGCTCTGTAAGCCGTCTACGGGGTGCAATAATTTCCGCCGCCCTCTGGGTACAGGGGCGACGGTCTCTCC
>UELU01145790.1:14400-26801 GCA_900490025.1 Megastigmus dorsalis
GCGTTCGCACCCCCGCGCGCGCATGGCCGACTTTACACGTCGTCCTTTTTTTTTCTTCTTGTATACGAGAGCGAGAGCACTGCGCCGACACTGCGCACACTTTTCCGGCGCTCTTGGCGCGATTTTCACGGCTCGCTCGCTCCCCCATCATTCCTCGCACATTTTTTTCTCTCCCTCTTTCTACGCGCGGCGCTAACGCGTTTTAATTAAATGCCTTTGCGAGGTGTCGCACCCGCGCGTGTGTGGACGTATTTTCTTCCCTTTTTTCCCTACTTCTCTCTCTCTCTCTCTCTCTCTCTCTCAGTTTCTCTCGTTCTCGTTTTTTTTATACGTGGATGCGACGAGACTAGATTATTATGAAGTTAGGCGGGGCGCGACGCGGTGAGAAAATCGCGAGGCGTTAGATCAGAAGCGTAGAGAGTATATTCTTCGTTTTGTGGGTGGGGAGAGGATTCAACGCGCGTATGACGAGAGGATGCCGCGTGTGAAAGGGTTGTCGCGTCGTGAAAAGATTGTGCGGAGGTGTACGAGCGTTTATAAGTTTTGGAACTGTGCGCGCGTTTCATGCTACGTGCTGCGAGCAGATCTTTTTTCAAAATGCTCCTGTTCACCTTTACATATTTCTAGTTAACATATCCTTTTCATTTTTTTTTATATTAATTCAAATTATTTTTGTCTATATACTTGGTCGATAGATCGGGTCAAAAATTGACTACTTTTTTGACTATTGTTATTATTTACAAATGACGTATTTATATTAAAAAAAAAATTATTTATGAATATTTTAAAAAGTATATCCTTGACTTTTCGACTTCAAAATAAATATTTTCCATTGATTCAGGATAACAAATAATAGAAATTTTCTTTGACGTCAGAAAAATAACGACTTAACAGGAAATAATCGATATCCTAGTTTTTTTTTATCTTTCATATACAGAAAAAAATGTTTCATGAAAATGCATATTATTCTTTTAAATAAAACTTCGCTCGCCTACTTTAGAACCTACTTTAGATTTAAAAATATATTAACGCTAACACATGATTTATGTGAACAATCGCTTTTGTGATAGAGATTATTCACATCGTTCTTATATAGTAACAGGTCATTCTCTTTGACACATGCCAGTTTAAAAAACGTCATCTACTGACATCTAGGAAGAAAAATAGCATAACCAATAAAAACATACAGTGATTGTGCACGGTAACTATAAATTAGATTATAAATAAAAAATTAGATAATAAAATATCAGAATTTACTTTTAAAATGAAAAAATGGAAATTAAGTAAATACTTATATGACTTAACCACACCGTGGAAAAATTTACTATATATAATTATATATGATTATATATGGATATTGTCTCTATATAATTGTATATAAAAAATGCACGGTCTGTGAAGGATTTAGCTGCTCTCGCATATCAGAAACAATTGAAAATTTTAATTAAAAACAA
Organism: Megastigmus dorsalis; assembly: GCA_900490025.1. Classification (NCBI taxonomy): domain Eukaryota; kingdom Metazoa; phylum Arthropoda; class Insecta; order Hymenoptera; family Megastigmidae; genus Megastigmus; species Megastigmus dorsalis. The sequence continues at coordinate 15,855 of UELU01145790.1, forward strand.
AATAATACAAGAAAAACTGCGTTTTTTTTTTCAATAAAAAATGAAAATTTTTTTGGAAAATGGAAAAATTTGAAAATTCTGTCGCCGGATTCTAAAAGACCACCCTCGAAAATGGTGGGGTATGAATTTTCATGAAAAAATTCCATCGCTTTCAGTTTTTCATTCAGTCAAAGTCAGCGTTCTCAAAAAGTACAATTGTGACGTTAAAGGGTTGGGTTAATGAATAAATCTTTTACTATAAAATATTAATTTCACCACTTATTATTTGAAATTTTGACTTTTTTACTAAAACATTAAAAGTTATTTATCACGCTTATGGTATTCAATAATTAAATAAACCATAGGAACAATTACAGTAATAAATTTCAATGTATCTCCCAAGCACAAAACGACGGACATTTTTTGATATTAGGTGACTACCCTAAATATACACATAATTAATTTTAAGTAGGATGTTTAACTGTTAGTAGCAATTAATAACTAATAAAATTTTATTAAGTTATTTTGTGGCTAGCGTAAACTTATTGTATAATTGAATGGTAAAGGTCCGAAAATTTTCCGAATTTTTTTAATCTTGTAACTAAAAGATCAAAAAAATTTTTTTTTGTTCTGATTATATGATTTTAGCGGTAGGTACTTAAATTCAATATATAATATTTTCAAGACGATTACTTTTTCAATTTTTTAAAACCTAATCAAGGTTCTCATATTTCCAACAGTATCCATCATACTCTGAACTACCCTTACGTCCTTTTCCATACTCAAATTTCACTCACGTCCTTTCTAAATTCTAAAATCACGTACGTCCTTTTTCCACCGAACCAGCAATATGTAGTCCGTAATTTGCAAAAATATGTGCATAATACTTACTATTGACAAATGAATTTTCTCAGAATTCTGTCGATACAAATGTGCTCAATTAAAACAAATCAATGTCACGGTAAAGCGAGTCTACACAGAAGATCACGTAACATATCACAGTAGTGCTGCAGCTTGTTATATTAACAACCGACAAATATATATATATATGTATATACATTAGTGAGCCACGTACTTAATTTTTAAAATAACGTTAAAAACAGCCCTATTTTAAGTTTCTACAAATTTCCTTTGATTTGGTACAAAAAGCAACAGGCCCAAGCATGGATAAAAGCAGTGAAAAAGTTGAAGTAAATATATCTAACCTTCAAATTTTTCCTCTGGGTGTTTAAATTCACAATTATTTATAGCCCCAATAAATTACACTGGACACCTAAGCGCAAAAATACAATTTGTAGTGCGCATTTTATTGGTAACGCAAAAAAATGTCTTACTCCGTCACTCCTGTATTCCTTTACGTAGCAGACGTGGTTGCTGTCAGCGAGTTTTTTTTGCTTTTTTTAAGCCTTCTGGATTAAAAGAAATGGAGTGGGTGATTTTATCGAATCCAGTTTCTATTATAATGTCCATTTTTAACGTTTTTAATATAATTACTTTAAATTTATTAATAAAATATTAAAACTTTTGCGTCATGCATGGGGGTACTGTGGTTACACGGGCAGCCGTTTTGTACAGCGCCACCTGCCATGCACCCAGCCTATAGTCTATGCGCTGACCATATATCCCGTGGCCATTTTAGGTCCCCGCTAGAACCCAAGTTTTTTAGACGTATTTTTTTATGCTGAATCCGAATTTCGCCCGAAAAAGTGGTAAATAAAATGTTATAAACAAACTAATTGTTTAAAAGGTTATATCTCCGAACCGAAACCTTGTAAAAAACCAAAGCAAGAGGTGGCGTGTACCGTTATTCGCGCTGCAGTATAAGAAAATATGCATCGAAAAGCATTTATCCAACATATCTCGAAAACCATTAAGTATAGCTAAAGAAATCTAAGACACAAAGTTTACAATAAAAAAATACAAATTTTAAAATAAAGTTCAGTTTCCTACGATGTTTTGGTTCGGTGATATAGACTTTTAAACAATTCATTTGCTTATAGCTTTTTATCTACCACTTTTTCGGCCGAGAACCCTCGACAATTGGATTCAACATAAAAAAATACGTCTAAAAAGCTTGGGTTCTTGCAGGGACCTAAAATGGCCACGGGATGTATGGTCGGCGACTAGACTATACGTAACATATACCTCTACACTGCTGCATCTTATTGCATTTACAGCCGACATCTATATATATATTTGCGAGACAGTTATTTAATTTTTACTATATTTTCTAATAAAATAAAAAAACACATAGTATTAAAAAGTGTCATGTTTTGCTATATTATGTGTTCAGTAACATTTTAATATAAATTTGAGAATGCTTACATTAATTTTGACTAAAATTTACAAAACCGTTTTTCATTTTTATGCTTACAATTTTTACTATGTGATATTGTAATTTTTAATATTGTCTGTATTAATGTTTACTTAGTAATTTTTAGTACTTAGTATTAATGTTAACATAGTAATTTTTCAGGAAACTTTTTTCTCCGTGTAAACTCAACAAATTTACCAATAATGGTTAAGGACGTTTAGACTATAGTTGCTTTACAGAAAAACAAAATACATCAATATTTTTATCTGTTCAAGTAAAAGCAGTTTGTAATATTGGACATCCGTTTTTCTACAAGATGCAAATTGTGAACATAATTAGGTCATTTAAAGTAACTATTTATACAAAATCTATCACGCAAATGACATTAAAGATATTGAGAATAGTTTACGCTATTCTAGGAAACGACATGAATTACCATAAACATGATGCATTCTCTATAATTGCCAAATGCTGCAGAATTTTATACAGCTCAGTCATAGTATTTTTCTCGGTGAAGGTTCTTTCCCATGTGTTTCGTAAGGGATTTTCAAACTTTTCGATAACGCTAACAGTGATACAGCTAAGCTTGCCTTGTACAAATTTGGCTCTTATACTGTATGACGTCTTGCATCAGAATTACAGTGCAAAATTCTCGGAAGCATTACAAGAAGTCAAAGACGATTTGAAGATTTTTGAAATGTTCATCGGCTCTAGTAACAATAATTATTACTTAATTTTTTACCAAATGTTCGGTATCTCTAAGGTAACGTTACATTGTTTAATTTATTATTCTTACAAGGTAGAAACACTTATGGACGTACCTTACTTTTACGAATTCTGGTTTTTAATACAACCGATCAATGCAATAATGATATTTACTCACATTAGCTCTTTGCATGTATTTTACAATAACTACAAAGTGATTAATGATACTTGTTTGTTACTGATTAAACGTAAACTACCTTTATCCACACAGATGGAAATAATCAACTGCGTAAAAAATAATTACTTTAAGATCACGCATAGCCTAGACATCACTATCGAAAAGCAGAAGTTTATGATCAAGTATTTCATCGTAATGTCATTGATTCGAATACTTTTAATCGAATATTTGATTATTATTTTTTCAAAAACCCAGCATACTTTCCTAACATCAGACTATCTGGGTATACTTGATATACTGTACAACGGCATTTTAACTGTTTATTTTATTTGTCATGCATACGAAGCAGTTAATATGGAGGTATGAAACATTACGTATTATTAATACTTTATTTTGTTACAATGCTATTATAAGGGATTGGAAAAAAGACTATAATAAGGATTATATTATGTCTATTTGATATAAATCAACGTTGTCCATAATGCATATAATCCAGTACGTGAAAGCAAAGATCATTGATTGAACTAACACCTGCATACTTAACCCTTTGTTGTATGATTTTTAGTAACTCACCATTTCTCCTGAATTTGTGGTTTTAGGAGTTTTTTTTTGGGTCAGTGATTATAAAATACAAATCTGATTTACGTTTTTGAATATGGCAGACTTATACGGAATTTTATGATCTATCGACTTTTTAATCTACGATATTCGAATACCGGATTCGTAATCCGCGATCAAAAACAACAATGGTATATATATTTCATAGTTATCAAATTTTTTCAAAAATGATTTTTTTTATAAAAAAGTAGTATTTCTTTATTTCATTTTATTTACAAGAAATACGTAATGCAATAGAATTGTTACAAATAATGACTTATCCGTAGAGTAACATTCATGAACCAGAAATAATTTTTTTTGTGACAAGCAACCTCAAAATTAGAAATTAAGGGGATGTCGGAGCTATAATGACTGTCATGTGACCTAACTTTGTTTTTGTTAATATAACGCCAGTTTAAGCATATCTTACAAAAAGAAGAGAAGAGCACCCTTCACATTTCAATAAAGAATGCATATCACTCTTAAGAATTTCATTCTATTGTAAAATGCGGCTATATTATTGGAAAAAAGTATGGCAGCGCTTTTTCGGTGTGACCGGTTTTGAGACATGTCTTATTTATATATTATTGAAGAATATCAAAGTTATAAACGTTTATATTCGATTCAAGGAGAAGAGCACCCTTCATATTTCAATAAGGAATAATTCTGCCACTTCAGATCTATGTTATTTTATTAAATCTAATCAAATTTCTGGAAAAACTTCGCGAGGTTAAGCGACGGTCATTCTTGGCTCCGACATCCCCTTAAGGAGATGTCGTCGCATCCCACCTCCTCAATAGATTGAACTTCCAAAGTATTAGAAAAACGGCATGTCAAAAAAGCCTTATCGTGCACAGAATGGTTAATTCTATCAAGGACTAGGGGGCTTAACTCCAAATATTACTCAAAATTATAAATAAAAAAGTTATATGGAGATATAGGCATGTCCATAATTTTGAGGTTAACTTTCAATGCGTAAACACCTCCTAGTACTTCCAAACTGTTGTAAAAAGGACAAATCCTATCCACTTCAACTTGCACAGGACGATTTATTATATCGAGCTCAAGGGGGCTTAATTCCCAGCATTCATTTTTATCATTAATAGAAAAAGATATAATCGAATCAAAAAACACGTTTATAGCTTCGACATCCTCTTAAGAGACATACTTAAAACGATCGACAATAAGGTGTCATAAACGTACTGACCTGTGCAGCAAAGGGTTAATTTCTTGATTTATATGAAGTACATAATATTATTACAATTTTAGTTGCGTTGCTATTATTCGCACTTTTTTGAAATTAATTTAAAATAATACTATGCTCAATTTGATTATTGTTTGAAACTATTTGTGTCATATTACAGAAGTATAGAACTTTGCAAGTTATACATCAGGTTATCATGGTCAACGAACTATTGTATACACATTTGACGGTACAATTTTTTTTGGCATATCTTGCTCAACAAGACAGACAAATTGATAAAGATTTAGTGTTGCCAATCAATAATAAGATATTTGTGACCGTAAGTAAATAACTATTGACGTATAGGTAATTCTGCATATTATGTTTTAAAAATAAATTTATTTTTCAGTATATCAATATGGTACTGAGCTATACACCTATTTTGCTGCAAACAATGTAACGACGCTGTTGTGACAAGGAAGAACGGTATATGTCCTATTAAAAAAATATTGATAATCATATAATCATATAATAGTTCTGTAATTTTGCTTCCTCATTGAGGAAATATGTTATAATAGTGAATTTTCTTTTTTTACAAATATAATGCATTCTCTATAATTGACAAATGCTGTAGAATTTTATACAGCTCAGTTATAATATTTTTCTCGGTGAATATACTTTCCCAAGTGTTTCGTAATGGATTTTCAAACTGTCCGATCACGCTAACAGTGATACTGATAAGGTTACCTTTATCCGCTCAGATGAAAATAATCAACTGCGTAAAAAATAATTACTTTAAGATCACGCAAAGCCTAGACTATCGAAAAGCAGTATGTTTACAAAAACCAAGCATACATTCCTAACGTCAGACTATCTGGGTATACTCGATATACTGTATAACGGCATTCTAACTGTTTATTTAATTTGTCATACATATGAAGCAGTTAATATGGAGTTAGGAAACTTTACGTATTATTGATGCCTTATTTTGTTACAATACTATAATAAATTATTTGAAAAAACGCCATAGACGATATTAACGAGTATATATGATTATATTATATTATATTATATTATATTATATTATGTATGATTATATATGCATATTGTCTCTATATAATTGTATATAACCATATACAATAATATATAATAAGTTCAACCATGAAAAATTATGCATAAATACAAAAAATACTTATTTTATTTAATATATTTTAACCCATAAAGAGATTTTATATTGTTCAAATACTAAATATTTGAACTTTCAAAAAAATCTTTTGATCAAGTGAATTTTGGGTTATACCAGAAGCGCTGATTTTCCTTTTGCAGGGGCAAGGAACTATCGACCCCTAGCAGTAATTATCCACAGTGCTTCAAAAAGCATACCTAACTGTAAACAGATATGAAGATGGTTATATAAGACTTTATATGATTATATATGATTATATATAACTATACACAACTGCATATGAAAGTACGTAAGGAAAACTGAAAACTTTTGAGTTGAAAATTATATTCATTATATATAGTTGCATATAATTATGTAAGATCATATATATCTATATATAAATGCATGCAATCGTATATAGTTATATAGAGAAATATACATATATAATCACATAAGTTTATATATAGGGTTATATATGATTATAAATAATTATATATAAATCACTTTTACACGGGACAAGATTTCTTATCAATAGGCTTACATATTACTGCGATCTACGTAAAATATTCGTATTAAATGCATAAAAAATTACTTTATATTGTTGATTCGGTAGAAAGAGGACGTACGTAAAAGAATGTTTACACAGCAAAAAAGCTGTTTTTTTGACTGTTTTTAAAAATTTGAATCAAAAAACATAAAATGGTGCAGCAAATCTCAAATTGATCGTCGTCAAAAATCAGAAGATGCATCACTTTTAGTTTTTCGACATTATTTAAAATTTACCCCTAGTTAGGAAATAACCCAATAAAATATCAATAAATAGGAAAACAATTCTTGTTGATGTATCTATAAAATCAAACTTAAGAAATAAAAATTATGCATTATCTATCAATAAAGGTAGAAAATCTACTCATATACCCTCCGAGGGGGTGAAATCATCAATATACAATAAGATTTCTTTTTGGGGTAATTGGAACACCTCATTAGGGGGAACTTTTGAAAATTTTCAAGAAACTAAAAGTGATACTTCTTTTGATTTTTGATGACGATCAATTTGAGACCTGCTAAACCATTTTATGTTTTTTTCCCAAGGTTGCAATCTAATTTGCAAAAACAGACGGATTTTGCAGTCACTGTTTCAATTTGAAAAAGGACGTATCTGACGAGCACATTCTTTTCTTTCAATTTTAAGTTAGTAGCAATGACACGGAAAATTAAAATTATAAATAAGTAAACAAATAATATTATAAATAAATAATAATAATATTACCATTATTAATATTATTTATTTATAATTTTAATTTTCCGCATCACTCCTACCAACTTAAAATTGAAAGAGGAAAATATGCTCACCAGATACGTCTTTTAAAACTTATATTTCACTCAGGGAAAGTCAGGGTATTATGAACACTCTTCACAATTATTAAAAAATATAAAATTCTGCGACATTCAAAGGTTAAGAAATAGTCGTAAAAGAAAGTATATGCATTAATGAATAAATATTTGGCTATAAAATATTAATTGTAATTAAAATACAAACATTTATTTCAGATCGTCTTTTGTGGCCATATTACACTGCGGGTAATATGGCCACCTTGTTATGGGTAATATTGGGGTATTCAATAATTAAATAAACTATAGGAAACCTTACAGTAATAAATTTCTATGTATTTCCCAAGAACAAAACGACGGCCATTTTTTGAGGTTAAATGACTGACTTGCCGAGCGTCCCATAGAAATGTATAGGGTGACCTTAATATCCTAAATGACTTTTGATTAAAGTAATTATAAAAAATATTTACGATTCTAAAAATAGTATACACACATAATTAATTTTAAGTAGGATAGTTTAACTATTAGTAACAATTACAGACCAATAAAATTTATTAAGTTATTTTTTGGCTAGCGTAAACTTATTGTAAAATTGAATGGTAAAGGTCCGAAAATTTTCCGAATTTTCTTAATCTTGTAACTAAAAGATCAAAAAATTTTTTTTTTATTTTGATTATATGATTTTAGCGGTAGGTACTTAAATTCAATATATAATTTTTTCAAGACGATGACTTTTTCAGTTTTTTAAAAACCTAATCAAGGTTCTCATATTTCCAACAGTGTCCATCATACTCTGAACTACCCTTACGTCCTTTTCCATACTCAAATTTCACTCACGTCCTTTCTCAAACTCTAATATCACGTACGTCCTTTTTCCACCGAACCAGCAATAAAGCAACACAGCAAAATATGTGAATAATACTTACTATTGACGAATGAATTTTCTCAGCATTCTGTCGATACAAATGTGCTCAATTAAAACAAATCAATGTCACGGTAAAGCGAGTTTACACAGAAGATCACGTAACATACCACAGCAGTGCTGCAGTTTATCATATTAACAACTGACATATATACATTAGTGAGCCACGTACTTAATTTTTACTATATTTTCCTAATAAAATGTGTGAAAATACATAATATTAATAAAAATTTGAGTAATATTTACATTAATTTTGATTAAAATTTGCAAAACCAAACTTAATTTTTTACGCTTGCAATTTTTAGTATGTAATATTGTAATTCCTAATATCGTGTACGTTAAAGTTTACTATAGATATCGCAATTATTCTATATAAATAAAATCAGTCCCCTGATCACTACAGAATATAGTAATTTTTCACAAAACTTTTTTCTCCGTGTGAACTCAACAAATTTGCCAATCGTGGTTAAGAACACGTATAGTCTATAGTTGCTTTAGAGACGAACAAAATACATCAATATTTTTATCTATACAAGTAAAAGAAGTTTGGAATATTGGGCATCCGTTTTTCAGCAAGATGAAAATTGTGAACATAATTAGGTCTTTTAAAGTAACTATTTATACAAAATCTATCACGCAAGTGACATTAAAGGTATTGAGAATAGTTTACGCTATTCTAGGAAACGACATGAATTACAATAAACATGATGCATTCTCTATAATTGCCAAATGCTGCAGAATTTTGTACAGCTCAGTCATAGTATTTTTCTCGGTGAAGGTTCTTTCCCATGTGTTTCGTAAGGGATTTTCAAACTTTCCGATAACGCTAACAGTGATACAGCTAAGCTTGCCTTGTTCAAATTTGGCTCTTATACTATATGACGTGTTGCATCAGAATTACAGCGCAAAATTCTCGGAAGCATTACAAGAGGTCGAAGAAGATTTGAAGATTTCCAAAATGTTCATCGGTTCTAGTAACAATAATTATTACTTAATTTTTTACCAAATGTTTGGTATCTCTAAGGCAACGTTACATTGTTTCATTTACTATTACTACAAGGTAGAATCCCTTGAGGACATTATGCCTTACTTTTACGAATTCTGGTTTTTAATTCAACCGATCAATGCAATAATGATATTTACTCATATAAGCTCTTTGCATATATTTTACAATAACTACAAAGTGATTAATGATACTTGTTGCCTATTGATTAAATGTAAGCTACCTTTATCCGCACAGATGGAAATAATTAACTGTGTAAAAAATAATTACTTTAAGATCACACAAAGTCTAAACATCACTATCAAAAAACAGAAGTTTATGATAAAGTATTTCATCGTGACGTCATTGATTCGAATACTTTTAATCGAATACTTGATTGTTATATTTAAAAAAACCGATCATACATTCCTAACATCAGACTATCTTGGTATACTCGATATATTGTATAACGGCATTCTAACTGTTTATATCATTTGTCATGCATACGAAGCAGTTAATATGGAAGTATGAAACATTACGTATTATTGATACTTTATTTTGTTACAATGTTATTATAAAGTATTTTAAAAAAGGCCATAGACGATATTAACGAATATATTTTGTCTATTTAATATAAGTCAACATTGTGCATAATGCAAGATATAATCCACTATGTGAAAGCAAAGATAATTGCCTGTACTAATATTTGCATTTTAATCTTTTGTTGCATGAATTTTTGTAAATCACTATTTCGCCTGAATTTGTAGCTTTAGAGCTTTTTTAGAGAGGCTGATTATGAATCTGGCTTCAGATTTTTGAAATTCAAAATGGCAAATCCAATGTGGTGAATTTTATGCGAAATTTTATGAGTTTTAAACTTTTTAATTTGCCATATTGCATCCGCCATTTTGAATTTCATATAACGGACAACAGATTCGTAATCAGCGTCCAAAAAAAAACATACAGGTATATATTTTATCATATACCTTTATTACCAAAATTGTTCAAAAATGATTTTTTTTTATAAAAAATTAGTGTTATTCCATTTCATTTTGTTTATAACTAATAAGTAATACAATAGAACCGTTACAAATAATGACTTATCTATCATGAACCCTGAAATAATTAATTTGGTGACGTAAAATCTCAAAACTAGAATCTAAGAGAGATAAAACGATCGACAAAAAATTGTCACAAATATATTGGCCTATGCAGCAAAGGATTAATTCCTTGATTTATATAAAGTATATAAGATTATTACAATTATATTTTCGTTACTATTAATCGCACTTTTTTCAAATTAAGTTACAATTATAATGTGCTCAATTAGACTATTGTTATAAACTGTTTGTGTCATATTACAGAAATATAGAACTTTACAAGTTCTACATCAGGTTATCATGGCAAACGAACTTTTGTATACACATTCGACGGTACAGTTTTTTTTGGCATATCTTGCTCAACAAGACCGACAAATCGATAAAGATTTAGTGTTGCCAATCAATAATAGGATATTTGTGACCGTAAGTAAATAACTATGAACGTTTAAGATAATTCTGCATATTATGTTTTAAAAGTAAATTTATTTTT
>UELU01145791.1:0-56534 GCA_900490025.1 Megastigmus dorsalis
GAGGAGGGGGGAAAGAGGCGAGAAGCGACCGGTTCGGATCGGCAAATGGGATTGTGACCCGTGCGGCCTGCCCACCGACCTACGTGCTCGGCATTATACATATTCTATCCCTGCTGCAGCTCTCGAGTACTCGGCTGCGGCGTGGACCAACAATTGCACACCAGCCCAGTTGCAGCAGCAGCAGCAGCAGCTCGTGTAGCAGCTCTTATTGAGGTACTTTCGGTGTCCTCTCGTTGGCGATCGTTGCGCGTCACTCGCACACATCTGCACCATGCCGAGCGAGTGTGCACGTCAACTAGATGTGTATTATATATGTATGTGATATCGTCGAGTTCGTCGCCATCGATCTGACTAGGTATACACGATATAACGTGTGCAGTGCGCGTATTTTATGTGCGAGAGATGCGTGGATGCATCCTAGACCGCGGGGAAATATATATATCGCGAGATCGTGTATAAATAACCTGCTCGCTTTGCCCACTTTTCTTCTGTGCTATTTCTATGTAGATAAATCTTGTAATGCGTCCTCGGACTCCTCCGTCTTTTCGCTGGATCAGCTGGATTGATATATATATAGTATACAATGGTTGCGATTATATTTTATTATTTTTTCCGCCTTCGACATCTACTTTTACAAGTATTGCGATGTAGCTTTTGTATTTGGTGGATATGACTATTCTATATACGCTGGCGATCAAAAACTGAACAAAAAAAGAAAGAAGTAACTGAGAACTGTTTCTAAAATTATTATTTGCTTTATTTTAGTCCAAGTCTTTATTTATTTTAAGGGAAATAAATCTTTTCTAGTGATCGAGTATATTGTGTCCAATAAATACGACATAGTGACAGAAACTACTTTATTTATTTATTTTTGGATAAGACAGATATTTTTTAATAGTTGTATATTCTCTTGTACATGCTAATACCAGGAATTTATTATGACATTTCATTATAGATGCAACTCACGCAGTAGTACCTATAAACATGTACTTTGAAAGTTTACAGGGCGGAAAAGTTATATTTTAATAAGTGTATAAAAATAATCTTTGCACTGCAATCGACCGTTGAATTGGCAAAACAAATGTTTTCATTAAATTTTTATCAAAGATCTTCATGAATTAATAATAGGTGTATTATATTGTCTCTAAAAAATGATTTGTTCTACATTCTAATATATATGATTTATGCTTACATATTATGTTAATATTTAATAATTTTCTTTATATGGATTTTGTATACCTAAAGAATTATTTCAATTGCATTATAGAAGAAATAAACTTGTTAAAGTTAAAAGTATAACAATGGTGCCCAAAAACGGTAAAACTCAGTATTGGACGTGTGCATTAAAAGTTGACGTTTCAAAGCGATTATGAATCGTATATCATTTTTAAGCGTCCAGACATTGTTACTTTTAATTAGCTTACAAGCTTCCTATAAACTACACGTGAAATTTAAAAATAAGAATCAACTTTTCCATTTCACAGAATAGTTTCATTTAATGATTGTTTTATAGGTTCTTCTCGGACTTAACTATACGATGATTTTGCTCCTTTCTGTTAAAGGTTGACGTGGCTCGGTGTAAAGCAGAGCGCCTCTAAACTGACAACAAAAGTGCCTTGAATAAAACAACATCTTCGTTTCCAGCCGCTATATACTTTAATACAGCTCTCTTTTTTTAATAAATCTGTGGCCAATTACTGTTTTAAAGTTCTCAGCCACAGAAACGACAGGGTAAATGCGAATCAATTAAAAAATTACATATTGTGTAACTGGTTATACCAATTGTGCTGTAAAATTGTCTGAATCTCGGTCGAAAACTGAAAGTTGATAATTTCCTATCTCTTACACCTCAATTTGCTTTCAAAATGTACATATATATGGATATAAATTTTAAAAGAAAATTAAATCGTGAGTATCGGCTGGCATTACGCTGATGATTCATCGTCGTCGCAGCAGTTAAAAACAGCCACGAAAGGAAAAAAAAAACCGAGTATATGTACAGAAATCTTGATTCGGAAGGTGCGGGTCAAGCAGAGCTAATCGCGAGATCTATATAAGATATGATATGGTTGAAAATCAATTTGGAACGATCAGTTGTATATACGCATAGCGCAGCTGTTACACAAGTGTCACACCGCGGTCTGGCGCGCGAAAGTTAGCCTCGTGGCAAATCCATAACCCAGGCAAACCCATACACCTATATATAATCACTCTTGTATATAACCACTACTATGTAAACAAGACTCTTTCAGTTGCAGTGCGTAAGAATTGCAGAGATGGAGCCGGGAGTTAAGTGCGGCGAAAGGTACACACAGAGCTTAGGAATTCTCTAAAGCACCGTTATACAGCTAAGCTAAGCATCGATCTGTGCATATATATATATATGTATCCTATAGTTATACCTCCATAGACAAAGATGAGTGCAACGTGCGCACTTGTGGCTGTGCAGTATATATATGTATTACAACGGGTGATAAAGTCGGGAAGGAGGAAGAGGTGGAGGTATCGAAGGTATATATACGTAATAGATATAATCCTAATCGAGGGAATCGTCGATTCGCGGAATAGAGGCTGAATCGCGTACCGCGGGATTCGGCGAAGGACCCAAGAGGAGGTCGGTCGTCCCCCTCTCGGTCCAATTATACAAGGCGAGGAGGACGTGCGCGAGTAGCCGCGAGCCTATATACGCAACTGCAGCGGTGTGTAACACTGCGCGACGACTGCGTTATTGCAAGGGAGAGCTGCTCAGCCTCTCTCTCTCTCTCGCGCACACACACACTCACTCTTGATCTGGCATAGCATCACGTAGCCGCGAGGGGACTGTAAACACTTGCGTAGCCAATTGCGCCAAGTGGCAAGTGGCCGCTGGTATGCATGCCTGCCGCGCGCAGCTGTAATGCTGCACGCCCAAGGTATTTACTTTGTGCGACTCTCGGATGCTCTTTGGCTTTCCATCTCTCTCTCTCTCTCTTTCGCTCTCGCTCACTCGCTTGCTTGCTTTGCTTGCAGCCGGTGTTCCCCCCATTACTTTACTTTCTCGCGACTCCGCGTCCCGAAAACAACGGATGCGCATAGGCTCGAGCGTAGAAGATTTTTCTCCGTTTGTTGCGCAGGATTGCGTCGAGATCGATGGATATTGCTCGTTGGATACTGTGTCGTATAAGTATATTTATACCGTCGGACTATCCGATCAACATTACTTAACAGCTTAGGAATAGAGTATATAACTTGGAGTTCTGCAGCGACGATCATTTCAAAGATACAATGTGAACAGAAGTTAGGAACGTGAGCAGCAATTTCCATCTTTACCTTACAATAGGATTCTCGTAATATTTGTATTAGACGAAGCTGTCAAAACATTACTGAGAAAACCGAAGAAAAATTTTGTGCAAATAAATCATAAATACTTATGAAACTTTTTAAATCTTATACAATGAATCGTCTTACATATATTTAAAACTTTGTCTTATATCGAAGACCTCGCGACTCATTGATGCCTTGAAAATAGATTGATGCCATTTTTCATAAACCGCGAACGCTGTTAATAAAAGGCCGCAGTTTTATTTATTTTTTAAGATTTAGATTTTATTTCCATTATTTTTAAATTTTTATCTCATTTTCTGCGACAGCACAGTTACATTTATTCTCTATACTCTGTTTGTTTTTCTCTTGCTCTTCTTTTCCTTTGGGTCACAGTGTACAATAGGTATGGAGAAAGATACACATATACAGTGCTGAATATTGAATGCATATTGTACGTAGGCGCAAAAGTTTACTCAGCTTGCATTATTTATTGATTAACCATCTTTACACTTTATGTGTCACTCGCAATGATTGTATGTTTCAACTTTAAACTTTTTTCTTCCTAGTATATAGTTCGCTAAATGCTACGATAAATATTAAATTCTCGTTGTTACTGCACTTATATCGTCGTATAAGCATAGTTTTCATTATAACTATTAATATTTTCAATGCAATATGAGTAAGATTTTAAACACCATATATATACAAAAAATACATGTAAAGTTGTAATTTGTGAATGATTATGTGAGGCTGAGCTCAAAAGAGACTGAAATTCTACCATATGAGAAGTTTAAAATTTGTCTCATATATGTACTATTTGGAAAGCGGCATGAACTGTACGATCTCGAAATATACCACTACTGTGTAAAATTCGATCCCGTTTCAACCAAAACATTTCAGACTTTTCGCATAATCTCAAAGCGTAAACATAACGAGCTGTGAGATTGCTTTCTGCAATGGATCATCGATCGGTATGTATATATATATACATTTCTCACAGCAGCACGTATATACCGCAAGTCTCTGTTTTCTGCCGCGGATGCAGACACCCATATGCAAAGACTCCGCTGGACCTATACGGTTATTTTGACATCGCCATCTTGAAGCGCTGCGGCTATTTACACAAAGAATACCGCCGCAGCAGCCATCCATTCCCTCCACCAACCACTAGCATGCTGGTCTATCTAACGCACACACACACACGCGCATATATAACACATCGAGAGTCGCGCAAACCCTTATATATAGCCGTAAACGAGATTCTCTATTGGGTTATTGAGCTCGCTCTGTTGGATGGTCATGTGTGTGTGCGTGCGTACGGGGTGCAGAGGAGCTGGCAGGGGAATAATGTGTATAAGCGTGTGCGTTGTCGATAGATTTTGGCGTGGCGGTAGTTCTCCCGCTCCCTCTCCCGCTGCTGCTGCTGCCGCTGCATTATATTCTCACTTGGGGTGCGCGAGTCCTGCATACACACACACGTGCATGCAACACCGTGTAGGGCATCGGTTGGTCCTATATATACCGGGGCGGCGACTAGTTTCAATTCGGAATGGGGCTTCTTCCTTTCTCGCCGATCTCTCTCCTTCTCTCTCTCTCTTTAGTTTGTGCGGGCACCCGACACCCTGCACTCTCTGTACTGTGTGTGTGTGTGTGTGCAGCCGCGTCTATTTATATACATGCGCATATATATATATAGGGGAGGGGAGCTGTAGATGTGATATTTTCGCGCGCGCCGACGAGTGTATATATGGGGGTTTCTTTTTCCCCTGCCGCGCTGCACGATTATACAGTAATGGTGGCTCTTGCGGCCCCGTCACCTCTCTCTCTCTCTCTCTCTCCTCTACGGGGCTTTTAATATTATAGACACGCACACGAATTCGATTCTTCTTCACGCTCGTTTATTACGTGTGTTGTATATATGGGAGCCTGTATATATACATGCCTTTGTCGAGTTTACGTTTTCTCCGGCGCGGGGAAACGCAGAGATTTTCTCATAGCTATATTGCTCCCTTCGATTAGCGCTATGTAGTTATGTTATACCAAGTGTACACATGCGTAAATACCTGTATTATCGTAAAAGGTGTAGAAAGCTTGACTGTACCGGCGGAATATAATATTTTGTATTGCTGCGGATGAAGAAATTCATAGAATATTAGATTTATTCCTTGTTGCTTGAGTTGTTATTATCGTTGTACTTGCAGTGTAGTATATCGACGATTTGATTTTCTTTTTGACATTGATTTTTGACGTATTTATCTTACCTATACATTGCTATTTTTCCAAGGCGGAAATCAAATAATAAAACAAATAAGTTAGTTACACTTATCCAACGATACAGTTGCCTTGACATCGAAAAAGTACACAAATAATGAAAATGTGTTTTTTTTTTATTTTCTAGTATTTATTGATTGAATTATTACATTGTAAAAATATATATAATTTGTATTGCGCACATGCAGTTGCTGAACATTTTTATAGTGCGCATGCAAAAATAATAGATGCACGGTCAACCCGATATGAGCAATATTATGATGAGGTTGTCATCTGGGGATTGAAATGGTGGGTAATACTAAGAGAGGCCACCATATTCGTCTGAAATGAAAAACAAAATAACATGAACGATACTTTTTTCCGAGTTTTTAACATTAATAAATAGCCTGCTCTAATTTTTGGTGGTTTACTATTATAAGGTAATTTGCACAAAATTTTCAATCGATTGTTGCTTTATTTGCATCACATATTATATTTAAATATATTTTCGTATAGGCATTTGGCGGGGAAATTGAAATCATATCCAAAATAGTTTTAAATCAATGGAACACCACCTGATCAAACTGCACCGAAGCCTTCTTAAAATAATAAATAACGCTTAATAATAAAAATTCATATTATAAAAATTCATATTCCAGTGTCCAATAGAGAATTTAGCCGAGCGGCTCTTTGAAAACAAAGATAATTTGACGTCTGCTCCAGTTGTAGCGGCGCAACAGTTATTTGAAATTCGCGAAAAACCGCGCAGCAGTAACAATTGCGACGCAGCGTTTCGATTACGCTCAATTTCGTGCTGCTAGCGAAATTCAAGGATAGAGTCAAGTACCTCTTGGTCGAAAATTGCCGGAGAGCCACGCGCGAGTGACGCAAGCCCGCCTATGCGTAGTACAATAAGTACGGTACCTATCGTGTGTAAGCAGATTTGTTGGAGCGATGAGTCGCTCGGTTTACGACCGACGATATATAAGCCCGGGAACTAATTTTCGCGTCTGACGTTGAACGCTGATCAGTTGTCCAGTGCGAACCGACTTGCCCTAATGCCTTATCGCTTTTCCTCGGCTTTGCTGAATCTTCTTCTATAATGCTTCCATATGCTTAATGTACATAATATGCATTTCGATCGATTGCTTTATCGAGCCTTGTTTGTGACGAGCATTACAGTTTGCACAAGAACTATAATCGTTTATATTTCTTGATTGTATGTTTAGTGCAAAGAAAAGCATAAAGTACAGATTCAGAGTTTCAACGTATAAAATATAAAGTGATATCTTTTGCATGATTTTAGAGTAGAACATCGCCATTCTATAAGATAATAAGATTGTCTCGTATCACAACTATAAGTCTTAGTTTTATTTTTCCTTCGTAGAAAAAGTATTCGAATAACTCTGATAAGTTTCATGTTTATATAAGAATCTGTATAATTTATATAATGATTGTGAAAGCGAAAATATTGAGTATGTTGACTCTTCGATATACGTTTTAAAAGAGTCGACATTGTGTTGCATAAGACATCATGAATTGAAAAAGTTATTTGCACCTTTTTAGCTTTAAAACTATAATTCAATAATAATCAAGGGGCTGCTAAATTCAATTAAAACCTTCAAAAAGAGCGAATTTTTATCGGAACAAGAACTTTTGAAAGTGTTAATAAAATATTCATTTGAAACTTTGCCAGATGATAGGGTAATTCATAGACGAAGTGCACTTGCAATTGCGATTTGCATAATTATTCTGCAGGATCCGGTCGATAATACAGTTCAGTGGTAACGGTAGGCCTTTAACAGCCCGCTAAGTGTTAAAAATAACATCAAAATGTACGTTACATTATTATCGACGGTGTAATACAGTGCGGTAACATGTGTGGCTGACCGAACAAGATTACTTCCACTCGAAATTCTCAAACGCACGTTTACATATCATCCTAATCAATTACAGCCGCATTATTTCCATCCCAATCAGGTAAATCGCATCGATCGTCATACATCTCTCACAGTCCCGCACTATACCATTACCACAAAGCAAGTCCACACGACGTCATAAATCACGATTAATTTCGTAGGCTTTAAATACGCAAAGGCAGTCTAGTCGCGGAACGCAATTTCGGCACACACACACGTGTCAACGTCCTGTCTCCTATAACGAGCTCGAGCGAGTTTTCATAGAATCAGTCTTGTCCGCAGCTATTCACAAAGTACAAGTATAATCTGCGACGAGCGCTAGTATGGAGCGACTTCTGCGACCGGACGCGAAAACTGCCGGACATTAGCCCTAATGACGTTGTACAAAACAGTTAAGGCTGGTGCGCTGCTTATACGCGCGGTTGTTCTCAGGGCAGAGCTCTCGAGGTACCGCCAACATACCGCCACTCGGAAAGCCCGTATCTTCGCGTCGGCACAAAAGTGTTAAACGAATGAATGGATGCGCTCCGCCGCGAATGACCGAATGAATGAGCGCAAGCGCACCGGCTCTCTCGCCTCGCAGCCTAACTGCCTTACATGTGTGTGCGCGTGTGTGTGTGTGTGTGTGTGTAGTCGCGGAAGGGACCGAGTGGAAAGAGAGCAGAAGAGGAGAGAGAGAGAAGGCGATGGGACGACTGACTGTGTCGCAGTGACGATGTGGTTTTGGAAAATGATGGTTTAGGCGAGGGATTGACTCACGTCGCGCGAAACACCAAATATATTGTTTATTGCGTGCTTTTTTTTTAGCTCCATAAATATCGATTGATTTTAATTTTAATTTGGTTCAACTCGAGTGTGTATAATACGACTAAAACTGTGAAGGTTCTTAACTCAATCACTAATGGTTTTATTTTACGCGGTTGTCCAATTCATTAATTATTACAAGTTAAAAATCCTAAGGTGAATATGAAACATTCAAAAAAATTAAGGTGAATTAGCGCGTTGGAAATATTAAGAGACGCTGCGGTGTATAATAAAGTGTAAGACGAAACGACTGAAATGAGATAGAGGGAGAACAAGATGGTGACCGGAAATGTATCGCCGCGCGGCACACAACAGTAAAGTCTTCGGCCTACTTGTGTAGATTCCACTTTATTAGAACACATTGAGTGTGTGTGCGCGCAAGTAAAAGGGGGAGAGAATCGTCAGGCGCGCAACTCACAAAAGGGAGGAAGAAAGACAGAGGCAGTCGTGACAGGAGCGTAATGGAAGACTAAAAAGACGAGAGCGAGAGCGAGAGAGAGGGAGTACGATATAGCAAATAAGAGTATATAAAAGAGACTCCTTATGGGTTCACGCGACGCGGAGGAAGGAGCTGTATAATACATGTGTACGCATGCACATATGTGTATGTTTTCTTTTTTCGCACTCTGTCCCTCTCGCGTATCGCGTGGACCACTCATTGTCCCCTCTCTCTCTCTCTCTCTCTCTCTCTCTGTGTTTCTCTGTTTCTCTCTTGTCATGATCTTGAACGGCTTCAATTAGCCTCGTCAGACGCGGCTGCGTGTAATTGTTTCTCGGGAATTATTTTTGACTGTACGTCACATATACGCACTGTGCGCTTTCTCGCGCGATCGCCGTGCGCCTTATACCAACGCGTATTCCTTTGAAACTATGCGCATGCATTATGTTTGCAACGATTGCGCTCGATGTAGACGACGCGCGCGTGTTCTCTATACATCGAACGGTGCACGCGCGCTCGCGTCAGCGGAGTCGATGCGAACGGATGGCCTGGAAAGGCTTAAGAGCCTGTCCGATTTCATACTGAATGTATGTCTTTTTGTATTATATGCGTGTGTGCCTTGGACAGGCCAAGCGATCGTGTCTTTCTTTTATTTTTATTTTTTTTTTCTTTAAATTCGTGCCGACCATATGAAGGTATTTATGGGGTGTCGATTTATATTCAAGTTCATGGTCTATCGGGTTTGTTCACTTTGTTATTTCTGTGCGTTTTGTTTTCTCGCTCGAGGTTCGTTGTAAATTCTCATTGATTGTCAAAAATCGATAAATGCACGATTGATTGGATAAATGCAGCGGAAAGCATTTATCTCAGAATTTTGGGAAATAATTGTCGAGTATCCTATTGCTTATTTTATAGTAGTGCATGTATGCTACGTGTATTCTTCTACTTCTACTTACATCGATAAAAATTATAAATATATATCGAAACATGCGTATAACGACATCGATCCTGTACAACGATAGTTTGTCAAAATGATATTTCGTCCCTCTGATATGTCAAATCGTAAACTGTAAGTTTCGAAAATGCCGTACAACGTATGAATAAATTGACGAGTTGTCTAATTTTATTATTATTAACACACAAACCACAAAAGCGTATATCAACACAATTACCACAAGATTATTTTTTGTTCATCCGAGGAAGAAGAGTTTCATATGCTGAACGTTGTATATACTGGGGGGATGGCCGAAACGCGTGATTCAGAGATAATCTTGGTAAGAAGGCGGAATAATTCTACGAAGACAAAAGCAACAGTATATAGCATCGGCAATGGCATCAGCACCTCCCAATTGAGCCAATCAATGCCGCTGATCGACCTATTTCCGCAGTTTGCTACTTGACTCACCGCCGCCGGAGCCGCAGCCGCCGCGTCCATCCGAATAGCATCCGGTGCGTGGACGTTTCTTAAATTGAAACGCGACATACGGGCATTTTCCAGGCGCCTCCGCGGCGGCGGCGCGATGATGTGTGCACTCGTCCCATCGCTTTCAATAAAGAAAACCAACAAAAGCTAAAGCTGCCCATAGCGCGCACAACGCTCGATTCACTTTTCATTAAATAGAGCTTATAAAATAATACCCCGACAGGTTCACGCGCCTACGTTCCATCGATCCTATGGACAAGTTTGTTCGCTGCTGGTGAAAATAATAAGGGCACTTTGATTCGACACATCGACGCGCTCGAATAGTATATACGATGCATTTGAACTGGCGCGTGCAAAGTCGCGCGACTTTGATTTCCTCCGTAAAACTCCATGTGCACACAAATGCCAGCACTTAATATACCTCTATATATAACCCTCGCACTAATCCCATTGCTCAACCCGTGTCCACACACACATATATATATATATATACTTGTCGATTTCGCGGGATTATTTAAGCGAGACTCGCTCTGATATACATCGTCTCTTTCTCTGCTGTATGCGTATAATTACATCGTTCATTGGGCGCGAAGCTTTAGAAATTCAATGACACAGAGAAGGCGGCGGGTCTTAATTGGCTGCTCTCTGGCTCTGCTCTCCCGCGCCTGCATGCGTGTGGCACACACTGCGATGTTTAACCAAAGCAGGGTTTCCGCTCTCCCTTCGCGTCCGTTGCTTTCACGCGCGCCACGCCAATCTCTATACGATGGCTTGCACGAGACCGCGCTATGCTCGACCAGCATTAATCCCGTTTACCGAGGGTCGCTCCGCTGCTCGTGCCCAATTCACTGCTCGGTCCTTTTCGATTCGCGGAGCTTTTGTCAGGCCACTTATTTTCTAGATGGTATATCTGTGAGGCTTATTGATCAATTATTGTCGCGCAGCCAATCGCGCCGCGAGCTTTTCTCCTTTGAACTTATCGATGTATCCAGTATGTAAACTGAACAGCTGAAATATTAAAACTCTGAATTTTCCACCTAAATATATAGGATCTGAAATAAATTGCCCTCAGCTGGTACAAGCTGTTAAACCCTCGCAAAATTATTCTAGCCGCGCGCATTATCTCAAGCTCCGTACAATGCAAGATGACGAGCTGCACGCAAAACCTTCAAGATCGCCCTCTGCGGCGGCCAAACTGAAAAACATTATATGTCCCGTAGCAATTGTGCACTCGTCGCGATACGTATACAGATATCGCTATATATATATATATATATATAAGTGGCCAGATATATTAGGCAATTAAGTTAAGGAACGACAAAAAGTCACGAACGGTGGAAATGATCGTTTATATAGCTCGGCTGCAGCGCGGCGAGAAATCGAGCGCGTAGCCGAGTCCGTGTGTGTGTGTGCGTGTGTGTCCGCTCTCATCGTCGTCGTCGTCGTCATCACGATGATCGAAGTAAAGGAGGTCATATATATACGAGTGCAGTCACGCGATTGCATTGTAGGCTACTGCAGCGATAATGAAGCGGGTCTAAGCCGAAGCTATGTATACCACAGTGTCGCTTCGTTCGCTCGTCACTCGCGACGGACCAGATCTCACTGATTCATAATTCGTGCGGATCCATAAAACGAGTGGGTGATTCGATCCGCGACGATCGGCATTGCAAGAAAAGTTCTCGTGTGTCCGAGACTCGCGGCCCAATGAATACTGTACCATTGTTTTGAAAAAGTGCACATCCTGCCCGTAGTTCGGCACTAATTTATGCGTATAATTGAAGTATATATATATATACCGCACACGCGAGAGAGAAACGAAGGCTGGTATACGCACAATTGGAGCGAATGTGAAAATATATGGCACGATACAGTCGGAGCGCCATAAGCCGAGAGCTCTGACGTAATTAGATGATGCGATGGATGAATTGAAAAAAGGACCAACATAAATATATTTTAGTTGTGCGCGCGCACTATGACGTGTATACCATATACACATATATATATAAAGTGGCGTAGCGGTCTTTCTAAATGACTGAGTGACACTTGGCTGGATGTCCCTTCCGGTCTGTCTCGTATTACAGAGCGCGGGGCCCTGTGTTAACCGTTTATATTAAAGTTACGGCATTGGGCGCGTGCCACCCACTGCAGGAGAGAGATCAAGCCGAATTTTTTCCCCATTTGTTTCAATTCTGGAAACCCCGCTCTCTCTCTCTCTCTCTCTCTCTCTCTCTCTCGAGCTCGCGTGCAGCTCTCATTCATATTTTAAAGGCGAAACTCTCTGTATAGCTAGCTGAATAAAAGACCAGTTGACTTTGCGCGCTCCTCTGTTGCTTCTTTTGTATTCTTACTGCGCGGTGGATATTCTTTTTTACTTTTCGTGCGAGTTCCTTATTTGAATACGTTTCTAGTTTTTATTTTGCACAATGCTCCTATACTGGGTTTTGTTATATTAGAGATATACACAAAATAGATAAAACAAATTACAAGCTTTTCATTTATTTGTTATTAATATATTGCTAAAATCATAACTTGCAACAGTAAAGTTTACATTGAAAAAATATTTTTCTATATTGTTATTGCAGCAATTGAATAGAGTGAAAAAAGTCATCGAACAAAAATGTATGATAAATAAAATAAAAAATGTAACGTGTTGAACGAGTTTTATTTGTTCGTGCTCAAGCCGAAGCGAAATTTATCGTATTGTACCGGTAATCGGTGATTTTTTTTTTTATTCAATAATAAAAACATAATACACGCCTCAGTCTGCGCAAAACGATTTGAAAACTATTCACACACACACACACACACACACACACACACACACACACACACACACAAGCTCAGCTGAAGAAAAGAAAAAGTATAATACTTATAGCCTTAGCCATTTGCTGCCACTCGCTATATGTACATGTACTCTATAAGGGCCAAGTACTAAAACGTTTCGCAAAGAGTTGTTACAATTTACAAGCCCGAATGAGCCAACAAGTGGCACGGAAGCCTTCATAATTACTCGATCGAATCAATGAAAGCCCTATACACACACACACACACACACACACACTTATATATACATATATATATATATACGTATATGCATACGTGTGTGCAGTGTGGCTGTGTGCTCAGGTGGATCGATATTTCGGTAATGACCGTGGAATTGTTGCACAGCTGCTGGGCTTCGACGAGTGCCAGGCTCGAGTCGCGCGACTAGAATGGACGTATATACTCTGTACACCATGCGAGATAAGGATTTCTCCAACTCTCTCTCTCTCTCTCTCTCTCTCTCTCTCTCTCTCTGTCTGTCGTTTTGTGTCTGGAAATCGCGCGCGACGCTCTTTACGGGGCGATTTGCGCACTCGAGGTTGAGCTTTGTTCGATGTGCATATACTGTTCTGTTTGTTTTAGTGTTGGAGCGGAGGGGATTAACCGAGAGTTTCGGGGCCGCGTCTATGTATTCGCTAAACAAGCGGTATACATGCTGGTCCCCACACAATATCCGCGCGCATTTGTATCGTGCAATACCTATGGCACACGGGGATCGAGTTAAAGGTATGTTTTCTCAGTCGCGTTCGGTTTCCCTCGAATCACGTTCTCCCTCTTATCTCGATATGTATACGCTGTCTATTTTGACTGCACTCGCTTCTTTTTCTTTTTCTTTTTGCACGCGACACATAGTCTAAATTCAAGTACAAATTTGCAATTCCTTCTTCCTCGTAATACGACGATACAATGTATTATTATTGTATCGCAACCCACAACTTTCTTTAGGCAAAGCGTAGCTGCAGCACAATTATTATATAATTGCTTTTAATGATGGTCTGCGCGCACGTTCCCATTTCGTAATAATAATCACCCGAAAGCCGGACTATGAAATAAAAGCCCGCACTGCAAGCCTTTGATCTCCCGTTGAAAGCCGGTTCGGTTGAAGTGAATATTTCATACGGAACAACGGAGCGCCGAAAAACTCATTAAATTATATGTACCGACAAAGAGAAAAAGAAGAAGAAGATGTTGTGTACAGAGGCTGAGGCGGATGCAGAAAGGACGATTCCGGGCTTCCGTTCTCCGCAGCTTAGATATAAAAAATGGGCCAGCAGCTTATTTGTCGCCTCGGTAATAAGCAGTCGGTCGTGCATCATCGCCGTTATTATTATTGCTTCGTTTAATTATTTAGATTGGGCTGCACGCGCCGCGATACGTTGCCAGTTCCGTATACTTTCTTTTCAACAACTGCATCGTGGAGATAATGAAGGCGTGTAACGTAAGTAATGGGCTTGAATGACTTACACACTGCTATACCGACTACGAATAAGTATAACAATTTACTTACCCGTTAATTAATGCGTGGTAAAAGTCAACGTTGTGTCTTAATATAGAGTAAGGTAGGGGGACGCAATAGTGATATGGTGAAATTTTTAACCAATTTTCATTGGTTCACCAAGCCAATATAGCTTTGTTTTCCGTGTGGCATCCTCTCGTGGGTGGTCGGGACAGAAAAGATGCGGAATGCAAATTGCTATATTCCCTATTATAGCGCACAATTATGTACCGAGGTTTTTATCGCTTAATGAAGATTGTAATTCGTGCAATTTAAATATCTCGACTCGTTGTGTGGGCCCGACGTGGGCACATCATAACATAATGTGACAGCAATCAGTAGGATATACGTTTTATTTTTTGTTTTGCCCTCGTAGAATTCAAACGGTGGCTGCGATATTTCGACTTGGACGCATTCCGGGTGTCCACTGCGCACGCATAAGCTTCAATGTAGAGAATCCATTGTATTAAATAAAGATATTTTATTGCACAAGTTTTATTGCACAGTTTGTTATCTATGAAATTTTTTAAAAATATTTTTACCGATTTACAAGGTATCGTATATTAACTTTTTTCATCGTGTGCTCTACCCTCTTTTACAAGACCATTTTAGAAAAAACTTCGTTTAAGAATCGGATGTAATTGTTTCAGTTATTTAGGTTGATTAAAACGAGTAATAATTTTGTCACTAATACAATATATACAATTCATCTTTTTATCTACAAATCTGAAATTATCGAATATATACTATTTTTTGATACGTTTTTATAATTTTTTGATACTATAATTAAATCTCGATGTTCATGGAGCGCTGTTTCATTAAAGTGACAGGATGAAACTTAAAAATTTATCGTATTTCATTTATTTAAGGATCATTTTATTCAAATAAAAATATTATAAGTGAGAATAGTATGTTACGCACGAAGGTACGGATGCTCTAGTACCATTTTTTTTAAATACTATATCTGCTACAAAAGTAATTACTTTTCGCACATTTATTATGCTTTTCAAGGATCACGTTGGTCGCCGACTTCTTCGCTACTTCTCGTATGAAAGATCGAACTTCTCGCACACAATGTTTCAAAGCAATATAATCGACCAGTCAACGTGCAACATATGCGTCGGCGCGAAATGAAACTATTATTCCTTTATGCTATTGTTAATTAAGTCAATTAAAAAAAAAGAATAACATTTTTGCACTCCCAAAGGGCTGCAATAAAGACATTCAACTCCATATGTCGTTCTCTAAAAAAGATCATCGCGAGCGAGCGAGCGTAAATCATTCGAGTGAAGCAGCACCCTAAAACAAATTCCATCAATCTGTGATATTACTAAATGCGCATCCGCGTAGGAGCTCTCGCATATATTTTCGGCGAACGTGGTCAGTCCGAGCGAAATAAAAATAACTCCGCGAGTCAAGAGATGGGGAGCGTTTAAATGCCCCGAGAGTCGAGGGCGCGTGCAGTCTCGCTAAAGTCCAGCAGTAACAGCCGCGAGAGAGAGAGAGAGAGCACTCCTTCCAAGAAAGCCGCGTGCAGCGGTTGTACGGCCCGGCCGAAAAAATCTGTCGGTCGCGCGCGCGAGCCTCGCGCCAATTAAACGCCGAGACAATGGAACGTGTACAGGGGAACCTCATCCCTTCCCCCCTCGAATCGTATAAATAGTATATTCTGGACGAGAGGCTGCAGAGCGACAAGTGGCTGACTCGGAAGACATTCTCGAGCCATGATTCCTGAATGAAGCTGCTAATTGCTGAGATCGTAGAAACGCTCGGATGGCTCGTGCGCGATCGTATTTCTCTCTCTCTCTCAGCTGTACAGGCATGAACGCAGAAAGGAATGAATGAACGAGCGAATGAAAGGCAGGAGCGGGAGTTGAATGAAGGCGCGAGCGTCGGCGCTACGTTATGAGTGTACACTCTCGCGCGCGCGCAAGCACATAAAGTGGCTCGCATTAAGGAGACACACTCCACCGATGATAATGAGCGAGGATGAGGATGATTCGGGTCCAGAGAGAGAGAGAGAGAGAGAGAGGGGGTGGGGCAGCCGCGACAGCTGCGGCGAGCGTATGTGGCTCGCGTTACGCGCGCGCGCGCGGCTCCTCGATGAGTCGCTCGCAGGCGCGGGGGTCGAGTGTGGAGTTGACCCCCGCGAGACCGATGTTTCCCCGCTTCGCGAATTAGCCGGACCTCGGGGACTAATTAACTTGGCCGAGCTTTGCTGCACGCGAGTGTGTGTGTGTGTTTGGCGAGCGTTTGCACGGAAAACTGAGGGGGAGCGAAAGAAAGACCCTTTGATTTTGCTCGAGTCGGCGCGGAGCAGCAGCTCTTTCTTAATGGGGACTGATCCTTTTTTTCTTGCGACTCGCGCTGGATTGCGGCCGTTGACGGCTGGTCGAGTGGACGCGTGTATTATGGAGATATTGCCCTTGAGACACGCGCCGCTGCTGCACTTTTATTGCTCGATCGTTTTATATTATGTAGCTGTACGTTTCGTCCAGCTCTTGACTTTGGATTTTTGTTCTTATTTTTTTTTTCTTTTTCTGGGAAGCGCCTGTTTTTATTTTATATGAAATTCCACGGCGTTGCAACAATTATTGAAAATTATTTCTGGTTCTACATACACCATAAACTTAAAATTCATCTTATCAATCAATTATGATTAAGTAATTAAAAAATGTATAAAATATGATATTTAGTTCTACTGTAATTATTGTACTGAACTGAATTCTTAAACAGAGAAATTTTCAAATTTTTCACCATATTGTAATGTATATAATATTGTCAAGTTAAGGAGTTCGAAAAAACCCATTGGAAATATGACACTAATTTTAAAAATTTCCAAATCTGAGATTTTCAGTTTGATAGAAGGTAATTAAGTAGAAAAGTGCACTACATGATATTTTAATTTCAAATGTATAAGATAGTATAGTATGTATCTGTGCTGCGTAAGCAGTGTAAGTACACGTTACAATGCTTAACGTATAATGCAAGGGTAAAGAAGATCATGCCGGCACGTACTCCATACATACATATAACGCATAAAATAACAGCATTTAACTCTGTATACCTAGTTTGAATACGTGTACGTCTTTAAGTTGCGTATGCTTCCGAGAAATATTGGAACGATGTCAAATATAAAAGCAGAAGGAAATGGGTTTACATTCAAAATGCACTTAAATTGTCAGTTTATTAAATAACATTTTACAAATACCCCCTCAATAATTTTAGTACCGATAGCAAGTGGTAATTAATTCGGTCTCGGTCCATGACACTTACAATGCAACACGTTTCATTTCGGATTCAAGCCCACAGGAAACAAAAAATTTACATTATACGCCGAATCCCGCATAAATCGTTGGCTTTTCCCGTACGCCAGCAAGACGCGTAACGCAGCGTGGATCCCGAATGTCGTGGACTGCAGCTATACGACAGCATGACTTGCAAATGGCAATCGCCGCTCCCGATAAAGGACGACATACATCTGGGCGTACGTATAGCGATAACGCGTTCGTTTGTTCCGCGTGGCTTTTCATCGCACTCACACACATACACACACACACACAGACGTATATAATACTCACAGCCGAGTGAGCTTTTGCGTTAGCCAGTGTGTATACGCGCAGAAGGCGAACAATGGTAGAAATTAAAGTCGTCATGGGAAACCGTAGGCCTCTTACGGTCCACCGCACTTGACTCGAAGCCATTGCGCGACTGGCTTATTCTAGGGCTCGAGTGAGCTCCACCACCGCGTCTCTCTTCATTATTCCATCGATGCTGCCGCCGCTGCCGCTGCTATACCGTAGAAACTTGCCCCGCATATATAGCTTCTCCACTTCGACCCGTTTCTAAACGCTCGGAGAGTAGCGCCTTTTCACCCCTCGGCCGTCACGTGACCTGTAAACAGTTTAGCCATACAGCAGCGATACATACGTGCGTATTTCTACCCCTCGATATGTACGCATGCCGCTATAGTTGACTTCACTTTTCTCTCTCTCGTATCTGGTGCTCTTTCCTTCGCCATCGTCGGCGCTGATCGTCGCCGATCCCGCATGCGGTGGCCAGAGACGTGTCATTTGTTCGCGGGAGAGTATATGCTTTGCGCGGCTTTGCGAGCGCGAGGGTCAGTCAGATTCAGGGTTGGACGCGCGGCGCGGTAATCAACAGTTGAAAACAGCTGGGACCTCGCGTGCATAATGTAACAGTGGCTCATGGCTCGGCGCGTCGAACCGCCTTTCCTATACTTTACATGTCCTGGATATACTGTATAGACGCTAACGCTCTCGCTAAGTATATATATATATATATGGGGGAGGCACCGCGTGTTGCGCGGGAAAAAGTTTTCACTCGCGTTATGATTTGAGCGGGAAAACTTCGTGGAAGCCGTAACTGCTGTGCAGTTTCTTTTTGTTACACCGTCTATACACCGTTCTTTTTTATGATGCGTATACATGTAATGGAGTGTTATTGAACGATATAGCGATTTGTCTCGTCGATTGTACGGCTTGCACTGGATTGATTTAGCTTTATCATTACAATGCTCGTTATTGTACCAAATTATTTTTGAGCTATAAATACCGAAGTGTACCAGCTCCTAATAGTTACGCACAAGAACACCCTCCTCCGTAGCTGACGTGGATAATTAATAAATAGACATAGAAACAAGCTGCATTATCGATCATCATAAAATTAACATCGAAAGTCGTGCGTGCATGCTCTTGTAGAATATATATACAGTCTGCGTATCGATGTGCACTCGATAGTCGCATATATACACAGAGAAGACATTACAAGCGGAAGAGCATGGATTCGGTCCGCGTTCGAAATCCAACCTCGGATCCATAACCACGTGCAGGAGCAGCAGCATCGAGAGACACGTACTGCACAGTACAAGAGAGAGAGAGAAAAGGGCGAGCGACCGCGTGCTCATCGATTAGTCACGGTACCCGCGCGTTCTTCCTATACATATAGGGTGGCGGACGTTTTATACACGTTATACACGTTTCGATGCATTAGAATCGCTCGTATAGTCGCGTGTGTGTGCGCGCATCGACTCATGCCTCGTTATATATATATCTCCTCGCATTACGCGATGACTCGTTTGGCTCGTGGCGCGCGTGTGTGTGTGTGTGTTTGTGTACCGGTAACAGACACTTCTCGATAGTGTTACAGGAGAGTGAAACAAAAAATTTGAAATATTGTACACGCGTTTTTTGACTGCCGCGCTGGGGATCATCAGCTCATTGTTTTTATCGATGTTTATAGCTTATGGTTTGTTAAAGGGTTTTTACTGCTGCAGGGGGATGAGTCCTTCTGCACCTCTATCTGTATACATATATATGACAAGAGCTTTTTTTCTCTCCTGTGTGTGTGTGTGTGTGTTTACCGTGATGACGTACGCCTCGGGCTTCATGCTAATTAATGACAAACGCGCAGCCGAGTAGGAATGAAGACCTTAACTGCTATGTTTGTGGGGTTTGTAAGGCCGTGTGTAAGCTTTGGCACAACAAAATACAGACCGTGAAAAATTGTTATTCGCTACAGTCGGCTATATGAAAAACAATTATAGCCTTAGCGTCGAGGTAGCTAGTTTTCTATTTAATATTTTAAAACCTACTGTTGGACTCGTGTTTTATTACGTCAATTAAAATTACGAGTCTAGTTAGCTTAATAACTTGGCTTGCTAATTAATTTATATAGCGATGTTAAGCATGAATATATACTTAGGCCCTAGGTTTTGAAAATCAAATTGAACGAGGAGGAATGCGATAAACCAGTTTTTCACCCATGTATCAATTGTGACGACACAATGGACTGGAAAAAAATTCTTAAAAACAGTTTTTGTTGCACGTAATAAAAATAAACTATACTCAGAACAGGCAGCGTGTCAATTGTGAGAAAAAAATTGGTGGAAAAGGCTTGTGGTTTTGAAAATGTTTCGTTGCTCCAAATTGATATAGAAACAAGCTATGTTAAGTACTCGTCGTTATAATAGTTATAATAGTTTTCGATAAAAAGAATTCGTGAGTATTTGAAAAATGTCAAGAAACGGATATTTTTCAATTTTTCAAGGTGGCATCACTTTTATACTCAGTCTCTCGTTGTTATGAAATGCTTCAAATATATATTATATAAAGTTTTGTTTGTAGTTAAGTAATAATATTATAGATAAAGATGATGGAAATCCAGCCATAGCCTTTATTTCCTTCAGAATAGTATGAAATTGTGTCCAACACTTATTCTCACATTTTATTATTACTTTTAAAACTTGAAAGTATCGATACACCATTGCAGCCCCGTTTTTCAACTAATAATAAATATAACTAAAAATTAGGGTACAAAGTATGGGGAATCATGCGAAATATGTTTTCGAAAGAAAGTGTTGGTGAACCGTTTCACAACAATGGCTTTGTTCTGCAATGAACTACAATAATAAACGCGTGCTGTACAAGAGGAAAACAGCGAAGAGCAAGACTGTTTAGGTGGCTGGTCTTGGTAAAAGCGAAACACATCGCGTACACATAGCTAGGAAGAGGCGGTGCACGCGGAGTCGCGAGCGTCAAACGACGTAATAGCCGTCTCTCGGTTTTGTTTGTACGCAGAAAACGTCGGAGGGTCGCCCACACGGTCCCTTTCTGCCGCTCGCCTCGGCATCAGCCAAGAAGTAAGCAAGTAGTCGCGAGTGCCTGTATACGCAGGAAGCCTAGAGTTTGCTATCGGTGCGCGTATACGAGAAGCGGGCGGCAGCAGCAGCAGCGGCAGCACAACACCGGAGATGGATCATCCAGCTGCAGACGCGCGAACTGCGTGTGCCTCGACTGTGTTTATGTATACGTAAAGGAGTTGGAATTGCTGCGAGAGCGAGTGTGTGCGCGTGTCTCGAGCGTGGACCCGGATGCCTCTTTTGGCTTTTTTTAGGCGACACAAATCATCCTTGCGATTAATTCATGCGCTCCACGCGACTGATGTTGGACGGACCGATTGTGTTGCTGTATACAGCTAATAGAACTCTCGCGATTTTTTAGGCTTTTGCTTTTGGATGATTATTGTAATTTGAGCGGATAACAACGCGCTTCATTGTTATTGAGTATTTTTATTGCAGCGAGATCGGAAAGATAAGTATTGCGTAACTTTGTGGTCGAAATTGGTAAATAAGATTTATGCTGCTTTGCGTAGCTATGAATTTTAGTGCGTCGCGATGATGAAATATTTATATATGATGATTGAATTAAGGGATAATAGTTTATAGAGGCATGGCTCTATAAACTCTTTTAATAATTTTAATTGTGTAATATTAGCATACTTGTCGGCGCTGATTCTTAATACACAGTGATTTAAATATGTGTAATGACATATATAAGTAAAATACGAGTTGATCATATAATTTTAACGCAAAAAAAAATGGAGTCGGTTAAAAATGGTAATATTTCGAAGTCCGAGGCGGACAAAAATTCGCTACGCTGCGGCACAAGCGGGCAAACTTCGTAAATTCTTAATTTGCACATTAAAAAGAGAAGTGCCTAAGTATAAATACACAAAGAGGCGAAAAAGGGTATAGACGAAACGGCGGAACAAACAAATGAATACCTTTTCGCACGCCTGCATTCAGTGCATTTCGCTCTCTCTCTCTCTCTCTCTCTCTTCGAAGAAGAGTCTCTTGCAGTCCAGCAGAAAAGAAGAAGAAGAAGAGTCGAAGAGAGTAGAAGGAGTGAAAAAGTCGTGGCATTCAGCACGGATGGAGAATTAGTTAGCGGTTGCTTTGGGTACCGGTGGCGCGCGCTCGCGAGCATCGGGACACCCCGCCGTGCCAACAAAAGAGTTACGGGCCTTTCGCACCTCGACACACGCGGCCGGGGGGATTACAGGCCATAAAATAACCCCCCACCCCCCCACCTCCTCCCGACTAGATTATAATGTTTTGCACCGGCCGCTACGTATGCGCGCGATCTTTATTCCCCGGCGACGGCGGCCCGTTTCTTCCCCTGCCAACTCCTCGACGATGGCCATGGGGTAATTCCTCATCGCTCTGCTTCTATATACTCTCCCTACCCGCGATACACGACGAGCGACGCGGGAGATGCGCGAGCGCGTCTCAAGCGAGAAATCGAGCGACGCCAGCGAGGGACCAGAGTACAGGGAAACGTATAAATAAGGCGGGAGAGAGAGAGAGAGGAAGGAGATAATAAGTGCAAGAGAGCGAGAGATTCGCGTGTATACATATAAGAAGCCCGAGCGAGACGTTTATACGTTTGTGGAGCTCGCGTATTATATGCGCAAGAGTATATATATATAGGAAAAAAGCTGCGCGATCCATTACGGGCGTATTTCATTTTCGGGGCAGAGATGTGAAAGAGAATGTGTATGCGAGAAATGAGGGGCAGGGTGTGAACATCAGGGCTCGAATAGCGCCCAATTATACTTCTACTTCTAAAGGCCTGTTACGAATACTTTTTAATCGACTCGCGAACCAATTCACGTTTTACATTACACTTTTAAGCACTTTTTAATTATTTTTCTTTAACGAAGTTTTTCAACGGAAAAAGCATATGATTATAAAACCGTTTTAAGAAAAAGTTTGGATTGACTAAATTTCCATAAATATATAAATAAGTTGAAAGATGTACCATTTATACCAGTAAAGGAGAAACAAGCGTTGAGCACATCCGCAATGACGAGGCTTCTTCATTGGTTCTGGTGTAGCTATATACTCTCCATTCGAAATGTAAATGTGCGCCGAAAGCAAGGGAACACCCAGAATTCAGAAGGGGTCACGACTCTTTCGGCCTCCTTAATTGATTAATCGCGGCAGCGGCTACTCTCGTGCCATTATACACGATTGTATACGCGCGCAGTCGCTATGCGCGTGTACAAACATACATACGTAATACGCACACACACGCGCGCGCGCGTCGACGCGTCTGTCTCTGCTCAATCTATCCGAAAAAAAGGGTCTGTAAAAAACGAAAGGAGAGGGAATGCAGGACAGTGGAAGCGATTGAAAAAACGCGGAGAAAGGGTATAGTAGAGATGGAGATGAGCTGCGGTTCGACCCGCGCGCTGATGCTTCTTCTTTTTCTTTTTCGGTGGATTGGCTACAATACACACACGTACAGACACACACAAGCTGTACGAGGGAGTCAGAAGAGCGTCTTCCTGTCGCGTGGCCCCGGCATACTACTCTCGCGTGTTATCTCGTTTTCTCGGTCTCTCTCTCTCTCTCTCCCTCGCGAGCACCAACAGAGTTAACCTCTACATTGGGATTAAAAAGCGGATATATTAATTCGCTGCCTCGCGTATATAAGAGCGCACACAGATGTGTACGTAAGCACGAGGATTGAGGATGGCGTGAGATGGACACACACCAGACGCGCCGAGAGCAGCGGCAGCAGTCGAGTCGCGACCATAAAGGGGATAAAGAGAGTTAAAAGAGAGAGAGAGAGAGAGAGAGAGAGAGAGAGAAGACGAGCACAGCACTCATTGTTTCGTGACACACAACCGAATGCGTCGAGTGCGCGTGTGCGTGTACGACGGCGCTCTTTTTTTTTTTTCATTCTCGATCTCCTCCACCTCCCACTCTCTTGTCTTATTTACGCGTTTGAAAAAGCCCTCGCGCATTTTTACGATTTGGCCCGCGCTACTTGTGTACTGTCTCGGTTTTTATTGCGACAATTTCTGTTGCCCCGGATGCCGCTTTAACCATCTCTGATAAAACATAATTGCGTGCATTAGTGTAGAAATCCTTGTATTAATTCGTATTATACGGAGGTATATATCAGTTATAGAGCTCTTATATACACATTATTAAGAATATGTTACAGTCGTTTGTATGAACAAATCACTAAAACTTATAGTGTGAAATGTGATGCTAATGTTACAGAGCTGCTAAATTGAAGTTTCTATATTATAACTTTTTTAAATCCAATTATATAATTTTAAAATCTAAATTCCTGTATACTTTAAATACGTACCTACAGAAAACGTACACCGTAAGAAATAGTAGTTTATTTATCTCGAACTCAAGTTTCTGCATTTTATTGTTAAATATAACAATAACTTTCGGATTTCCAAGGCAATGTTCAGTAGGACAATTGCAATTCAATTCACTGTACAAGTGTACCTATATGTGCACTGTTATGACTGAGGCGTTGATAAAATAGTGGTGAAACTGTTAAAAATATTAAACAAATTTGCAGAGGAACCATACAAAGAAGGAGCGCAGAGCTAGACCAAAAACGAGAATATAATTCGAGAAAGAAACGTGATCATGCTGCTCTGAAATATAAACAAAACTGAAATAGATTAAAGATTTATAATGACGCGAGGAGAAGGGAGAGGATTCGCGTAAATCATGATCCATAGTAAACATCATATATAATTTTAGTTGACTACAAATTAAATTAAACATATTTTTGAAGACAATACTTTATTTTTGTATCTTTATAGTTAAAAGCGATTTTTAAAACACTTTATTTACTTAATACAGCTGAGCAGATCAAATAGACATTAGCAAACTGTATATTTCATTCTTTCCAGAAAATTATAATATCAACAATCAAGATTAAGCTTTTGTTTGCGACTATTTTACAATACTGATCGATAATACTATTTACATCGAAATTTAAAGGCAAATTTTAAGGTAATCGAATCACCGTCTTTTAATTATAACCGAAAATCAAAATGAAGAGTTACAATACTGATTTAATTATACATTAAAAGTTAAATGAAATTGTGAATATTTTAATCGCTTAAATTTATTCGATAATGGCACAGAAAAATGCGCTTATCTATTATTAAATATTAATGATGTACCGGAGCTTTCATAAATTGTTATAATATAATATTTCTAATATAATATACACATACAATCTATTACAATTATTTTTTCATAATAATGCTTACCCAAAGAATTTCAGAGCAAATATACCGATGTTTCCTATATTAATATCTGTAAATAAAAACAAACTGCTTATAGGTACACTATGAAATGCAGCTTAGAAGTGCATCATTTGGAAATCTCGTACAACCTGCACATCAAAACATTTCCCATATGCATTATTAATTTACAATGACTATGTGAACTACTGATTTAACTCGGTAGTCTATAGACAAAGAACTTTCTCAACTCTTTATATTGTATATATACTGTCTGGTAAAACACATTCAGGCACGCATTTACGAATCAATATTAAAACATCCTTCGCATTAAAATTCTCAATTGGCATTATAAAATATGAAGCTATCGCGACTGGGTAAAACCGATACGAGTCGCAGATAAAGAATAGCATAGCGCTAGCCGAATATGAAGAATCGTTGCGAAATGACGGTGCATTAGCCGCGTGTATATATACGATCGATCGGACGTTGAAAACGAGAGACAGAGAGCTTGACAGGTACTTTCTACTAACTTTGAGTTCCCGAATCACAACAAGCGCTCGCCTCCCCCGTGTCCAAAGCCGAAAAATCCTATTATACACATTTGTTTATTGTTACAAAAAAAAAAAAATACATATTACTCACATGGATTGTATAACCCATTAACGACCAAGATCCCGAATTTTCAACATCTTTTTCAAGGCTTTGTTTCAACTAAAAAAAGGTTTAAAAAAATTTGAAAAAGATCATATCCGACGTATTTTGCGCTGTTCTTTCGAATGGTGATACCAATTTTTTGCTAAAGTACTCCTGCAAAAAATATGGCGTGTTTTTCACGAAAAAAAGTTAAAAAATTTGGAAATTTTCAACTTTATGAATTTTTTTCATGTTTTTTTCAAGTGCAATCGATGTTCAAATATTACGGGAAAATTTTTTCATAATTTATAAGATGACATTTTAATCTTGCTCGCGAAGTTTATAAATAATCCTGAAAGCTTGGACAAACAGGACACTTCCTGCATATGTTTCTTCGTTGCAATAATCAGCTTATAGAGCTGTTTAGCCTATATATGCCCATGAATTTTTCAGATAATCCAATCAAAAATGTTGTTAAGCAGCAACGCTTGTATATATAGTTAAATTCTTTGTTTGCAAATCTAAAAATTAAACCCTGCAGTTACAAGAATTTTACTCCTTCGTCCGCTTCCGCCAGTCACGAATATATATACACACCGTCTTAAAAATCACGTCGACCACAATGTTTGGCCACTCGTTCGGGACATAAATAATATTTTGCAAGTCTCTCGCGCACACAAACCTGAGCCGCGTAGATCCTTAACCGAGTAGCCGAGACACACAATCTCGCGTAGGTGTCGACGGCATCTCGTCGGTCGTTATTAAGCCGAGCCTGGGCCGGTGCACCTCGACGTCCGCGTGCAAAGCAAAAGCGAAGCGGCGGCGTATACAGAGCCGCGATAAAAAAAAAAAAAAAAATAAGGCTCTCTTTCGCACTGCGAAGATTTGCATACGAATGGTCATAGTCGAGGAGCGCGTGCATGCGAAAGTCACAAAAGCACTTTGGCCCTGTCTGAATGGCCGTCCTGCCGTCGTATACAAGAGGTGTTACTAATCACTCGGGCGCAGTTTCAGACTCGCCGACTATTGGCGAAAGCAAACATCGCTCGCGATCTTCCGAATATCCGGTCTTCTCTCTCTCTCTCTCTCTCTCTTTCGCGTCTTCAATGCGGCGATTTTCTAAAAAGACACCGCGGCTATTTGTCAGAGTCGGTCTGATCTCTATGCGCTACAGCTAAGCAAGCCCTATGGAATTCAGATCATTTCCGGATAATGTTATTTTCATCACGTGCGCGCCTATATACATATAGGTGTAGAGAGAGATGAGAGACTCCTTTTGCTTTGACGCGCTTGTGGACATAATGGGGGCCTGTCCATTGTGCCCGAGCGATGATGGAGATGCGTTGGACGACTGGAAATTGCAGCTCTCGCCAAATCTTTTCGAGTGGTATATGTATTCCGCTCTTTATTATGAGTCGAGCGCTTTTTCTGCGGCGATGATCTCTTTTGACAGTCGGTTCAAGACGCATATCCATATAAACTATCGTTATGCACTTGGCTTTTAATTGTCCGAGTTTAAGGAACGTGTCGAACAAATGTTTGCAATATTCCGATGTTAATTAATGATAAAAAATAGAAATATTAAATTTTGGACTTGTACAAGTGTTAAATTAAGAAAACAATAATAATACTTATGGCGCTTTACTTTTCTAGTGAAGACTATATGCGAAGTGCTTTTAATTACTCCAACTTGAAGCAGTGTCTAATTAAAATATAGCTACAAAGTAAGAATCTGCGAAAATGAATTTTTTTCAGGGTAATAATTGTTAAGTGAGAAGGGGACCTTGAAAGTAACTTTTAGCTTATCGTTCTTAATGTATTGAAATAAGTTAAATATAACTTAGTTTATGTTCCAATGAGACTTACAAATAAAGAATATATGGTTCTTGTCGTATATGGACCTTATGTAAAAGTGTATATTTTTATCAATTTCGATACATACAATTTTGAATTTCAATATATTTTTAAAATAAATTAATTGTTATGATTTATATTGTTGATCAAAGTATTATTGTGGCATCGAAAAAATGCACCTAAATCAACTTATAACTCAGTTTCTAAAACGATAAGTAAATCTTGGTGTATAATTTAAAATATCAAAAAAATAAAAACGTCGCGTATTGACGTAATTGCATTTTACATTTATAAAACTTATCCGATAAAAAAAACTCGATAAAGAATTCGATGGAAGTAATATTCGAGTATTTTCCAGTTTCGAAATTGATTTAATAGAGGAGCACTGCCACACCGCCGAGATAAATCTTGTAAATAGTTTATACGCTCAATTATGAGAATGATCTGTTAAGGTCAAAGAGTGATCGTCGTGAGTTGTCACTTAAGTTGTTCATCGCTATATTCTAAATATTTTAACCGATTAATCCGTCAGACGAGCCATAATCGTTTCATCTGATTCAAAAGTTAATTAATCACTAAACGGAAAAAATGATAAAAGAATGATTTATCTCTAATTGAATTTAACGCTTATTCCGCCACGAGTTATAAACACTGTTCAATGAACATTTACAAGCACACGATATATAATACGCAACAACATAGTTTCATACAAATTAGTATAAAAGTATACGACGTTATCTAACGGTCTTGGGTAACTTCTTAAACATTGCATACATAAAAGTGGCTGAAACAGTTGCTACGAAAGTCCGCCAATGTTAAAAAGCAAAAAAGAAGATGAAAAAAAAAAGCGAAGCTAAAACACTGTGCCAAGCGAAGTATGCATTTAAAAGCTGTAGAAACACCGTAGGAGCCAGTGGTGCGTGCCGAGACACGTGGAGCGCACTTTTCCCTTTCTGGACTCGCGAAGAGAGAGAGAGAGGTGCTCGTACACTCGATCGATTTTCGTCTCCGCGAGTCCAGACGCACACACGCACACACACACACAGGGCATTCCGAGAGGAGTACACATATACACTCGCTCGATTTGACGCTGGAGCTCTCCTCGTGCCCCGCAGGGGCCACTTGTTGCTCTCTCGCATCGCGGGCAAGGCAATACGAGGCAATATCGGCGCGCGAGTAAGTGTAGAGAGCCGAAGGAAGGGGAGTAGAGCCTCCCGCTGGTCCCCGTGGCACCGCGGGTCGCCCCGGCGTGTTTGGCCGCTCCACTGACTCCGAATGCCGCCTCTCGCGGAATGCCTAATCGTCGCTTTACTTCCGCGCCGATCGCCTCTCGATCCTCCGAACTTTCTTCCCTTCTCGGAGCCGCTCCTCGCTCCGAGGAGGGAAACAGAGAACTTTGTATACACGCGAGATGGTGGAAGTCAAGGGCGGTGTGAACCAGAGTCCGTCCTACTTCCCAATGCAGTGGCTTGTCTCGCGGACGCGGCGGCGGCGAGTCAACTTCCGCTCTCCCGACGTCTCCGTATCAATTAACGCGGCGATCGCTTCTTTCCTAATTTCTCGCAATTGGCTTCTGCGGACGAGCGCGCGCGCGCAACACTTTTTTGCCCGGACGCCATAAGTATGCTTTTTCTCAGCGGCACCAGCTCGTCGCGCGCAATTGACTTGAGTTGCGCTTGGACATTGGGCTTTGCCACTGAGATGTCCTCGATGTATATATCGTTTGGACAACGAGGCAATTGAATTAAGTCTCCTGGCAACCTGCCAATTTATATCGTTTAACGATTTTTCTTGTGTATATTCCGTAAGATCTGTGTGGATTCGCGCATTGAGGTCGAGTTTAAAATAGATCTCAACTGTTACTCGCAGCGCGAAGAAAAATATCACGCTGTATAACTACAACAGTTTGTATTTGTATACTGTAAAGCAGGATTGTATTTACAATGAAAGTAGATTACCAACGGCGCCAGTCAAAGCTCCATTAATATTCAATCAAGTGTGTACACGAAAACTACTGTTATCAGCTACCAGCGAGTTATCCAAACCAGCGAGTTATCCAAAGAAAAATCTACCGAGGTTCTCTATAACCGAGCCGCGATTGTCAAAGGGCCCCGATGCTTTCCACGCCCCGACTCTATACATACAAGGCAATAATTTCATTCGAGCATTCACATTTATAATCATATTAGCTGCCAGTTTTAATAAGCCAGCTTGAGATGTCAAAGTCAAATGTGCGCCATTGCCGCCGCCGGCAGCTCGATTCTCCTTAGTTATGCCACCAGTACTCGTTACTTATGTTTAACCCTAACAAGATCGGCAGACGAAACAAGTGTGTGTATATAGCCATGGGAAAACCGAACTGACTACTTGTAGAGATTTAGTGGGATGTCTTCGAGTCATCTCAATGTGGCTATAGGATGATTCGACTAGGTGACTTTGCTACTAGAACATTTGTCGCGTGTCATGTAGCAGCTGAAACATCGATTAATCAATAGCCAGTGTATCATTATGGTTATGTCTGCAGGTAACTTCGTTCGCGGTAGTCTATATACGATCAATTATTTTATTAAACAATGCGCATACATTTTATACGTAAACAAAGATTGTCGAGCAATTCGTACTTGGCAAACGGTTATATACGCGCGCAATCGATATATTTCCAAGCTGCAGTTCACACAAGTGTTGTATATACACGTTGTACACCGTATACTTGTCTCATGAAATATTCATGGGCGCAGGAATCATTAAACCTTCCCGATCGAACGGATTTCGAGATTTCGGGACATATAATTCTGTGAGAAAATCCAGCCCGAGTGTTTTCCGCCGATATAAGTAGCTCGTGAACGGATGATTGGGTATCAATGATCCCGCAGTCGTCCGCAACCGTCTGTGCACGCTATTTCCGTGTATGTGTGTGTGTGTATCGATGACGGAACGCGAGGCTATATACCAAACAATTTCTCTCCCCTACGTAGAAGTCGACGTTGACGACGTTTGGATCCCGTTTCGAGTACGCCCTCGATAACCAATAAAACTGTATACCAAAGCGGATTCTGTGCGTGTGCAGCGATTCGGATGCTTTAATCGCCAGCCTGTGTATACCTATTGGATTGTTACAATGTAACTTTTAAGAGTAAACGACGATATATATACGAATTGAATTTATGTTCTGTTCCATAGGTGATTGATTTGTTATAACTCTGTTTAATTTTGACATTGTATGCGAAGATGAGAAAAGAGAAAAATAGTCGTTAATAAAATGTTTCTTACGATTAGGCTGATTAGATTAGTAAGTAAATATAGTAAATAATCGCTAGGATTATATAATGAGTTTTAATAATATATCATCCATGATATTCATCCGTAGATTATCTTAATTAGCTAAATAATGTTCGATTTATTGTAAACCCAAGCGTGTTATGTCGTTATTTTTTATACATGTTTCGGTACACTAAAATAATGTATACGTACGTACATGTAATATTATAGAAATTCCCATACTCATACACGTGTTAAAATAAAACAATTACGCGCTGATTCGTAATTTTTGTGGCCATATCGTGAACTTTAATACTAATCATTGTAAAAATACATTGGCTCTTATGGGCGATTTTTGAGAATAATTTATTATAACGTTTCGCTAACTGCATGATTACTCAAAAAATTATCATGAATCCCAATATTTATTTCTAATCCTAAAAAAGAAA
Source organism: Megastigmus dorsalis (assembly GCA_900490025.1). Lineage (NCBI taxonomy): Eukaryota > Metazoa > Arthropoda > Insecta > Hymenoptera > Megastigmidae > Megastigmus > Megastigmus dorsalis. The sequence continues at coordinate 31,526 of UELU01145791.1, forward strand.
TTGAAGATTATCAATTCATTATCATTTATTAGAAAATTATTTTCAATTTCTGCCCATAAGACTGACTGTTTTCTTACGATGTTTAAGTTCGCGGTATAGCACCAAAAACCGAGGGGCAGCAAACTTGCGCACGGAGCGAATATTCTGCCATTGAAATCTTGAAATCGCGACTATAGTATAATAATTGAAAAATCCTTTTATACATTTACGATTTATTGAATATTTTCTTTACATGTATTAATATCGTGTTTTTATGAATGAAATTAGGAGAATGTTAAAATACGTCAAATTATCTAAAGCATATTCTCGAATTCTAAAATAGACAAGAGTCACTTTAACAGAGACAGCGAAATCAAATCTCATATTTTTCTATAAAACTAATATTAAACTTTAACTTGATATAACGTAACTGTTTTTCTCTATTGGACCGACAGTTGTACCATATTTAAAGCTCCGAATAATGTTTGTTAGGTATATACCTACACATTGCCGAATATATTTAGCTCTCGCACATATATATATATATATATATCCCAGAGGGGAAAGCAATGATATAAGAGAGTAGTCATTAAAATTAGCAAAAAATTACCGCAACAACTCTCCTTTTTTCCCCGTGTACATACATATTATAAAGTAGAGAGCGAGCTGGAGGCAGAGTCGTCCGGCCGCCTCGTGCACAAAGGGGTTGAGCATCGCGCTATACTTACGTATACTCTCGCTAATAATTAGCTAACGCAATAAACATTTCGCAAGGAGGACGCGTGCCGCGGCGCATATATTCGACCGTATGCCTGCACCGATACAGAGATAAGTGCGCACTTTCAAAGCGTACCTATACGTGTATATCGCGTACGTGCGGTCAAAGGGATGGTATGTGTGCAGCGCGTGCAGCCGTGGGTTGTGCAAAAATACCAGAGAGAGAGAGAGAGAGAGAGAGAGAGAGAGAGGGCGTGTGGCAGCAGAGAGCGGAAGTGGCGCAGAAGGCCTCGTGTAACTGCGGACAGCGGAGGCCCAGCAGCTCTCGGACTCTCTCTCTCTCTCTCTCTCTCTCTCCCGCGCGGCATATGTCGCGTCCAACGGCACGCGACACCACCCCTGCAATCGAGTCAACTTTGAATTAACACTTGCCCGATCCTTATAAGTATATTGTTTGCGTTGGATTTTTTTCGACGCTAGCTTCGTTTTTTTTTTTACCGGCACTCGATGTATCATTGGCCATTAGTTACCTTTTTTTATTCACGTCTTTGTGTGTAATTCGGAATGTTCGACACTCGTACAACTACGAAATAGCAAAGTTTAAATTATGTGGTGTTCGATATTAAGTAATACTACAGCTTTCGTCATATACCTAGATTACCGTTATACTTCAAAGTACTAGGTTTGGAAAATAGACTCTTTTTCTATTTTAATTTGATCAAAAAGAATCGAGTATAGGTATATATAGGTGACAGAGCGATGGCAAAAATGAAGTATACTACATAACGACAAAAAATGATTTAATAATCAAACAAGACTGCCCAAAACATGAGTATATAGTATCGGGTTGAAATAAAAAAAAAAGTTCTACGAACGTCTAGTGCAATAAAAACGAACGGTAAGTATACTATACACACATACACACACACACAGAGCAGTCGCATAATTTCATATTAAGTTAAGTGTCCTCTCGGGGTCTCGGAGTATAGAGCATAGCGCGCGTGCGCGTCGATTTTCGACTGCACACACGTATATATACATATACTGCAAAGCTCAAAAGAGAAAGCATTCGCATATGTATATATACAAAAAGTGTACAATATAGACTAGTACGGGGCCAGAACGCGTGAAACGTCGCTTAGGAACCGAGCGAACCCATATCGTCGTATACGTCGAACCGTCGCTCGCACACACATACACGCATTTGCATATACCTCCAGACACAGGCAGAGAGAGACGCGCCGCCGTCAATTAAAGCAATCAGGGAGCATTTTATACGGAACAAGAACAGATGACACAGAAACACACGGCTAATCTATCTATGCTCTAACGTTAGGGCCGTAGCCGCGTACACGAAAGACTCACGCCTACATCCATTGTAATCGCGCTCAGATCCACGTGTAGATGCGTGAGATCGTCGAGCGGTGATAAAACTGTATCGGGCGTGAAACGCTCTCATTATGCCAATTACCATTTTTTGGTGGAGAATAGACGCGCGTGGCACCACTTTGCATTTTACAAATTACCCACCGCCCGGCCTCTAATCGACGCGGACAATCGTCGCCCCCCCCCGCCGAATTCGTGAGTATATGTACGGTTGCGAGCAACGTTTACACGCATTTCCGCGATCATTGCGGGCACAAGGCACCTTTTTTTCGGCCCCTCTATACCGTGAATTTTAATGCGGATAATTGCTTGATTTGATAAGCGATAAGGGATTAACGTGATGTTTTGGGACATTACCGCTTCCTTGATGGTGCAGTGAAATTTGGGCTTTGGGTAGTATAGTGACGCGAGGAATATATATGAGCGTATACACATTTGCGTGTTTGAAAGATCGTTCTTTCTATCGGTTTTCTGGTTCATTATAAGAGGTAACGTTGGCGTTTCTGCTTGATTACGGAAAAAGTCGGAATTCGTGTATAATTAGAGAAATGTTATGTTTCTCAATCTATTGAAAAAAGGTCTTCTATATATATTTCCAGTGGCTTCTAATGGCTATTTCCATTTGGAATTGTTTTCGAGATAAAAATACTGAATCTATAAAATATTTCTTATTCTTTATATAAATGTAAGTATTAAATTGTAATTTTCTATAAGTAATAAAGAATCAAATCATATGATACTTAGAACAATAAAAACCAAATCAAATTTTTAACTGTTGGCTATAGAGGTAACATTTTGTGGTACAGACAGGTAACTTTAGATTTTTTAATTATTTCAAAAAACTATAATTATAAGATAACATTAGCTTTGCACGCGTCTAAATATAATTGATATACAGTTTTTAATGATAAACATTTACCGATACTTTTAATATCTGTATTGAAATGAAAGTGGGCCAACCGAGTATCTATATATTATACTAAATAAAAATACAGTTTTTATAAATATTCAATATTTTGAATTGGATGACGTTACCTTACTAAAGTAAAATTAATCTTCCATTTTTAACGACAAAGTTTGTCATAAAATCTCAAAAAGGCAATTAATATTTTCACACTTCTAAAAGCAATAAAGTGTATTAAAACCACCAAAAATATAAGAAAAATTTGAAATAATCGAATAAAATATTTCGCTCATAAGCGAAGCCGCAATAACGTTTTATCCAAGATTCGCAGCTACAAACGTTTACGGTATCAAATTAATAAAATTACCAATCTCGAATCCCGCGAACGATCTCGAGATAGATTCAACGAATCTACAATCTAGTACAAGTAAAAGGAAGCTCACAAAGCCCGCAACGATCGATCCAATAAAGATAATAGATCATACAAGTACCAGGTCGAAGAAAAAAAAAATCCCTCGACAAAAAAAAACCACAGAGGCACACACAGATTTAACTCGCGTGTTTTGTTCTGCATAAATCGTCAGCAGCAGCAGCGCCTGGAAGCTATGTATATGCTTTATAGCGAGAGAGAGAGAGAGACTCGTGAGGAAATCAAAGGCACGCGCTCCGAGAATCGAGAGACACTTGGAAGTCGAGCTCGATTAACGACTATCCACGACTCTCAATCCTCTCTCTCTCTCTCTCTCTCTGGTCGATAAATAAAATATTACACACAGAGAGTGTATATATAGATATAGATATATATATAGATATGTATGTATAAAGAGGTAAAACAAAACGCCGATGAAGGAGGAAAAAGGAGGCGCTGGCGGCTGTGGCGAAGTAGTCGTGCGTCCGCGGATAGAGTTATCTGGCCTGGCAGCGGCGGCGGCGGTGGCGGCAACGGGATTGGCGTTATAGCTTTGATGACGCTCGTAGGCCGCGCGGTGATCCATCTTGTCGAGCTGCCAAGCCAACCTCTCTCTCTCTCTCTCTCTCTCTCTCTCTCTCTCTCTCTCTCTCTTAAAGCCCATAGTCGCCGCAGTTGTGCGCGTGTGGATGTGGTACCTTGTGGAGATACAGAGACTGCGAGAGTGCGAGAGAGGCCAGCAGGAGCATTCGATGGGTCGCCAACTATAAGTATATAGAAGCGCGCGTATACTCGTGGCGCTTTTTTAACTGTCGGCCTGCGTTTTTGATCGGCCGAGATCGGACTCGACGATCGATCGAACTTATATAAACTCCATGAAATGTCTATAACGAGTGTATATACTCTCTCTCTCTCTCTCTCTCTCTCTCTCTCTCTCTCTCTCTCTCTGCCAGAATCTCTGCGTGCAGATTCAAGACGGCAGTCCACAAACATCTATATATACTTGATCTGGATGCTTAGCGCTTAGCTTCTCAGGACAGCACTCCAGCTTAATATAAAATGTAGAATAAGCGGTATAAATAAGCAGATTTGTATCCTTTCTTATCTTTAGTGTGGAGTATTCAGCTTTAGTTTATGCAAATATAATTTACAAGTTGTCTGTTATTGATAGTTATAGACCAATCACCAAATTTTGAAACTTTTACTTCTCTTATAGGTCAGAAAAAGAATCAGTCAAGAAAAAAAACTCAGCTTTTCAGTTCGAAGAAGATTCTACCAAAATATTTCTGAAAGTTCCTGCCTCGCAAGCGCTTTATATCAGTAGAAATTCCATAAATATGAAGTAGATGGAAAATTTTGTATTAAAACCTTGTTTCCAAAAAAGAAAAAAACGGATGGATGTATACATATAAATATGCTGCATAATATATTATATCCATTTATTAAGATAATGTATAAATGATTTCATGAAAAAAAAAAATTATACAAAAAAATCCTTATAAAATATAAGAAGAAATAAACTCCAAAAGCTAATCACGTAGTTATAGTCGCATTTAAAATACCTATAAAAAAATTAAACTTCGGAATATGTTATTCTATATACAAATAAACACTAATGAAAAATAGAGTATTGTGACTCCTGTAAATCATATAATATATTTTTATAATATTTAAAAAAAAAAATTGTTTTTATCATTATAAAGCTTTTTCTGTGCTACAAGAAAGCAAGGCTACTAAATATAAAATTTTTATCTGCTCATCGAGTAATTATATACTTTTTTAGTCACAACATTGAATTTTTGAGGATGAATTTTCTTTTATAGCGATTGCGTGCTCACACTGCATTATTCATAAGATTAAACGTATAGGCATTCGCATAAATTATTCCATCTTCAAAATAACAATAATTGAGATGTTTAGTGAAATGGATTCGTCTGAATTTTATGGCCCTGCAAAGAGGCAAATATTTGATGAGGCAAGACTCTGAGAAAGTCTAGAATCTGGTTTCTAAAAAGAATCGTAAATTATATATGCTGGAAATAAAATTCTTATTTGCCGTTGCGTCGGGATCGATCCAAACTCGATATCTTAATGGGTTTTTGGTAAAAGCATGGAATTGGATATATGTTTTCATGATATTTTATAAACTTGTCTATTACAATGCCGATCAATTTGAGTTGAACTGTATCTTTATTTAAGATATACTATAATATGTTATAAATAAAACGATTTAGTCTATTCTTAGTTGTATAATCAGGATTTAATTTTATTACAAGCATTCATTGATTTTCTCACTATCAAATTTTTAATTTATTAATATTCATAATAATTAAATGACAAATAATAACTGTATATCTACGTGTCAGTACCTGAAATTATTTACCTTTAAATATAATGAAAAATTGGTTTCTATTACTTATCATAAGTCACTGCAAATATCGTCAGAACTCGGTTTACCTGTCACGAAGTAGCTACGAAGAGTATTGCGACTGAAATTATTATTTTAGAAATTATGCTACTGAGATCGGTCAATTTTGAGTTTTAATATAATCTTCATCAAAACAGCTTCAATCACCACAATCTTGACCCTATATTTTCAACTAGTTTACAACGAGTCCTAACTACCTACTTCAAAAATAATTCTTATACTTATACCGCACGCCTTACATCGCGTGCATTAAAACCCGTCGAAACCGAATGGCCCCCAAAGCATACGAATTATACGCGAGCGACGGGCAACTCTCCATAGTTAACCTGCGCCGCGTCAACTTCCGCAGAGCCAAAGTCCTGGCGTTTTGGACGAATCTCCCTCTATATGGCGCGAGGTCTCAATTGAAAAGGTTCGCAATCGAGATGAATTAAGCCGATAACGCGGCTCTCGCTATTGCGATTCTCGAAAATTCCCAACTTTACGAGCAGCGTCGCAATAACGCGCTCGCACACGTTATAATACGTAGGCTTGTAATTGAAGAGGGGGAGGCGAAGGCAGCCTCGGCGCAATTAGAACTCGACGATCGCGCTATAACTCGGATATATCATGGGGACGATGCGGTAGCTTGTACACACACACACACACACACACACAGTGCGCACACACGCCATAGCTGCCGGTTATCGCTCGGTATCAACAGATGCGTCTACCTCTTTATACCAGCTCTCTCTCTTTTGCCCTCGCTCTTTGCTCCTTATTGCAGCTCCTATATATAATATTTTCTCTCTCCCTCGAGCGCGTATTATAATTGCATGCGCAGCGCGGGGCCCGCGTTTAATTGCATTCCCTTGCGACTTTTTTTGCTCCTGCTGTTGCTGCTGCTGCCGCTTGTGTGTGCGCGGGGGTATATACGGGGGAATTGGCTATCTCAATGGAAAAAGAAAACGTGTCGGTTTAATGTGCATCTGACGATTTTGTCCCGCGATTATAAGCGTTGGCACGTACTTACGCGTGTGCAGTGTGCGCGCGTGAGCTGATTATCTCGACTGTGAGTGTATACTTAATAGATTTATACGAGCGTGGAAGCTGCGGAACGTCGGTGTGTGTGTATATACGCGAGAGATAACGAAGAAGAGATCGCTGGAGAATCGGAAGCAGAAGCGATGGCGTTCCGATGAAATTGCGTTATTAGTGGAAGTCACGCAAGAACGAGGTGTGATGAGGTACGGATCGCGTAAGTGTAGAGCCCGGACTTTATGAGAATGCTGCGTTTCGTTAGTCGTTCGCGGTATAAAACTAAATAGAATATGAGAACTCGTATTATAGGGTAATATTTCCATACTTTTTTTCTTTTCTTTTTATCAGTGGAAGCTATGCAGGACGATTTATAGAAATTAATATTTTAATGGAAAACTTTGAATTCGATAGCTGCAAATTTTGCTATACTCGTATGAAAATATTTTATCTCGATAGTTGATTTATTTATAGTTTTATGAACATTATCGATTCGATAGTTGAAATTCTGAGTGTTTATAATTAGATCACCATTTGAATAATCTTCGCTTTTAGAAATTCTCAAAGAATTATACTTAAAATATTCGTATAATTATACGCGATAGAAAATAACTGAAAAATCAAATTAAATTCAACGAGTATACAAATATCTAAAACAACCAAGTCGTTTTCGCTTTAAATTTATACAAGAACAAATCGAACACCCACAGCAAACAAATACACTGGTCCTCAAACCGTCAGACTGTATACAGCATATATGCAGCAGAGAAAGAGAGCTGCTGCAAAACGCGCACTCAAAATACACCTCAAAACACAACAGCCGTTCGAAAGAGTTTCACGGAAGAAAGAGATGAAGAAGAATTAAGAGAGAAAAAAGAGAAAGCCTATAAGGAGAAGAAGAAAAAAAATTGCTCATCGAGCTATGCTCAATCCTTTCACGGAGCTCGTCGAGCTGCAGTACAGCACAGCACGCATATATATATAACATAGAGAATCCTAAGTCCGGAAAAGAACAGCGCGAGCCGCGCGGACCAAAATATCCGATGTTATTATTCCGAGCTAGCAGACACGTATATACAGGCGACGTCGCAGCGGCGCGCAAACTATAATATAGCGTCGCGTGCTTCCGGCTGGAAAGACATAGACGAGAGAAAGGGTCAGTCGGCATACCGAGGCAGCCGCCGAAAAGGGATATATACGCGTATATATATGCGTATATTGTTTCCCTCTGCAATTTAAAGAGGGAAGAAGAAGAAAATCGGCTCATCGTTCCGTTAATTGCGATAAATATTTGCCCAGCCGTCCGCCAACAACCCTTCATCGCTCCAGCCACGCGAGCCTAAGAAGCTAAAGGCCATGGCAACACAAGCGATCGTATAATGCCACCAGCGAAATGGAAACGGTGCGGTGCGGAACGCGCAGCGGCGGCTCATTCATCCCGTGCAGCAGCTCCTTTTAGCCGAAAATCGGATCGCAATAACAGGTCGACGTCTGGGGGGCGCAGGCGCGCGAGCGCGCGACAGGAGTATACCCATATAATCGCTCCTAATAGCCCGGCATCCTCGTTCCTTCCCTCCTTACGCACAACTCCTTTTCCTTGCTACTGCGGCGGCAGCAGCTCCGGTCTCATTGTCCCCGGCAAATCCTATAAATATTTTTCACAATATTTTCCAAAACGGCCTCGCGCGCAGATCATATTGTCCTGTGTGTATCGAGGAGGAGGACACGCGGAGCGGCGGCAGCTCGCTTTGACTATAGTCCTGCACCACCGGAGCGTTACTCCGAAATCCTTTCGCCAAACCGAGCCAAATTAGCCAGTAGTCGCTTTTAAGCGGGATTCGGGTCATTTTAACGATGCTAAGAGATGTGTACAGCTGCCCGCCTCTCTCTCTCTCTCTCTCTCTGTATACGTGTTTGTCGAGTTTTTCGCTTGTCCGGCAACGATTAGCGATCGTAAAAATAACTTGGCGTATACGCTATTTTCGTGTAGTGCGCCGGTGATCGATGAGGCTCGTGAATAGATCGCGCCTCGCGATGCTCCACGCGTCTTGTACTGTGCGCCCGTGCCGGTGTACGTATAATGGAATTTTTCTTGTACGCGGGAATTGCGAGAGAAGCCCGTGTTGCTTTAGCACGTCTAAGCTGTTGATTTACCCAATTTCGTTGAATGCCTTTGGGGAGTACTGATTTGACAAGCCTAAACGAAAAGGTGCGGTTTCGAAGGTTTTAAGGGCGTTAGAAAAAGGCGCCGGGACAATATTGAAATGTTATATTGGAGCATACTAATGAAACCCGAAGTAATTATAATAAGATAAGAGAAGAGCATTTTCAAGTTTCCATCTTATCTCCAGAAATCTGTAAATGTTTTCAATTGAAAATAACTGCATCGATAAAAAACTATTGGGATATATCTATTACAAACAATCGCTACAATACAGTTCCAGCAATTGTCCTTGTGTTTGTAATATTATATTACATTTGTATACCATGTAGTTCTGCTTTGATCGGTATTATTTTAGTACGGTCAATAAAAAGATGAGACGAAAAAAGAAAAAAGAAAGCACAAAACTGATAGAAATTCATCGGGAAAAAATGCGCTTCCTCTTATTTGAATGCATCGAGCGGTTATCTTGTTAAGAATGCAGATGCACATATTTTCCATGTCAAAACGCGCGACAAGTGATGATCGATTGTTTTTATTCCCGTGGTTTGTAGCCGTGAGAAAGCGACGAGGTAAAGGGTTGTTGCTGCTGCGCGGACTCAACATATCCGCAGAGCCCGGAGACTCCGCGTCGAGATCGGTCAAAAAATTGACATCGGCATCGTCGAAGCCCTGCGGCGCTGCTGACATTTTTCGGCGAAATATTTTAAAGGCCAATACCATTTCGATTCTTTTTTTGCTTTATACCAGACACGAGTGTAAGCTTCGAATTTGATTTTCGTCGCGTAGAGCTTTTTCCCCTTGTTATGACTCTTTGTTATTGACATATTGCTTCTTCAGAGAGAAAGTTGACGAAAAAAAAATGTTTTCGAAAAATGCTTCAAAACGTTTTTTAATATCGTTGGAACAAAAAATGAATATTTTTGGGAGAATTTTTTTCGAGTCTCTATGCGCGTGTGTTTGTGTTAATTTTATTTGTTTTTTTTTGGGATAGGCCTGAAAAATAATTTTTAAGATTCATCGATTTTATTTTGATTTAGTTCAGACTTTTTTTATTTTTTATATCTTTAATTTTTTTCGTATTGCAATCAAAAAATTTACAATACGCGGTTGAAAGAGTTTATCAAATACCTAGAATTTTAGAAGTTTATTTAATTTTTTTTAACAGAAGATGTTATATTGTATAGCTTATGCAAATTTATGAAAATTTATATAAAATATTTTACCAAACATGTATGTACAATTAGTTATACAATGCGTCAGATTTATTCCTAAGAGACTTCTAAAACACAATAGAACATCGCAAAACCGCTCAAATCTGACTCTGGAGTCGAAGTCTCTGGAGAACGTCGGAGAGCGATCGCAGCAACACGTGAAAGAAGCGAAAGATCGGGGAGCGCAGATAAACTCGCCGATGCGTCGGATTGTACGAATGGCCCTAATGGACGACAAGACGCTCGATAACTCGGCGACGGTGAAACTGTAATAGATATCCCTGCCAAGATTTCGAGTAAACAGTTCATTTGTCATTTTGTTGATGCGCCGGCGAGGTGCGCACCATTTGGGTGGACGAGTTGAGCGCCTAAGGGGAAAGCTGTATAATCCCTGTGTTTTGAGCTAAGGGAAGAAACTTGTCAAAACGATCCTATCGATGGAGAGGAAGGAGCTTTCGATTCCGCCAGGAATATTATTGCATAAGGGAGTTGAAGAATTTGTTAAATCATTCCGTTCGACAGCTCGAGTCGACCCTTTTGTTTCGCTAGGACCTCTGCCCAGGCTTGTGTTCTTTCTTTCTTTTTTTTTTTGAATACTTAAGAGCTTCGCCGCTATCATTCATTCTGCCGATTCTTTTATTTATCGTAGAAGAGACTTTACTTTAATTTCAAATAATTTCCTATATGGTTATAAATAATATACTACTGAGATTATTGTATTGATTTTTATATCGTAAGATTTTTTTTTAAATATAAAAGCAGGAACAGGTTCAATAAATAAATACTTTTATTTAGCATGTAAACAATTGGCTATTGTCGATAGGCTGCATCGTAGCTCATATATATATGAAAGAGTATATAGATAACGGTTACAAAAATTTATCAGACAATATCTATATTTTGTCTGTAGATTCATATATCAATAACTGGTCGCACAAACAGAACACAAATCTATAATAGATTACAATTTATTTATACTCGTGCTTCGAATGATACATAAAATCCTCTGAAACTCAAACCCTTATGCACTTGGCGAAGAATTCGCTCATCGACGGTTATCCCTATATATATATAAAAGAGCAATTAAAACCAAAAGTGTTCAAGGGATTAGAGCGAAATAAAAGAATATATCGAAGCTCGTGAAGCGAGCGACTCGATAGAAACATGGTCCATTATATATATACACGGAGCAAAATATCTCGCGGTGGAGATCAACTCTCACACGCGCATATATATGAGATATTGGTCATCGGAGAGCACAACACACACACACACACGAGAGAGAGAGAGAGAGAGAGAGAGGGTCATCGATGCGAAGCTCCGAAAAATTCAAACGGATGAGTACTTAATACACGGGCGCGCGCGCGCAAAGGCCACGAGGCGTCCTTGGTGTGGGAAGAGGATCTCCTCGCGGTACCAGCCAGAGCAGCGGGCCTATACAGTCGTGTGCGCGTGTGTGCGTGTGTGTGTGAGTCTGTCGCAATGCCGGCGAGCGAAGCGAAAGCGACTGGGGCATATTATATGCAGGAGGAAGGAGAGACGAGACACGAGGAGGAGAGAAAGAGAGAAAGAGAGAGAAGCTCAAAGGAAGCCGACACGTCGTATCATCGAAATTGCCCGGATAGCCGAGCCTCTCCGACCAACGCCGCTATACGCACAGCGGAGTGTAAGCAGCTCGAGCGCGCGCGCGCGACGTCTTCACTTATCCCGTTGCCTATTAGTGAGTCCCCCGTTCGCTCCCGTCACCTGCTAATGATCGCCTACTCTTGCACCCTTTCTCTCTCTCTTTTAAGATTGCCACGGTTCTGCTTTTTTCCCATAGAATTAACACTCGTCGACGCGCGCGTGTATGTGTGTACGCGGTATACAGTGGCCTGTCTTGACTGATGAGATGTGCGTCTTTGTGTGTGTGTGTGTGTGTGTGTAAGGCTTGAAAAAACGTGACTCGAAATCAATTGCCGCGGCAGCAGCGATGGCCGCGTCGAGATTTTGATTAATCGTTCGGATTCGTCTTGACAAATTGCGCGCCGCGCTAGAGGCCATATTATATAGTGAATGGAGCACTGAATTTAATTGAATTACTTAACGTTTGCGGACTGACAAATCTTATGGAGCCTAAGTCTTTATATGTATACGACTGTTGCTCGTAGCCCGATGCTATCCCATATAAGAAAAATATACGTTCGCAGCGTATATACCTATGAAGCCTTTATATGAGATACATATGCTTAACTGTAAAAATCACTACAAGTGATGACGCAATAATGCCGAGCAGCGCACGATTTGGATGTCTCGGACATTAATAAAGCGTGATCAATTGTTTCAAGCCCAATATAGTGTGTGTCACCACTCCTGCGGTGATCGTTCAAAGCTCATTTTTTTTTTTCTGTTTGTTTTAGCGTATAGGAAAGTTGGGGAAAAATATTTATGACTCATGCACATTCTTATGTATATTATATAGACTTGTTCCTATGTGCAGCGAGTCTCTGATTACGCTCTATTAAGCTATAAATTATAATAAGACGTTGCGTTGAGGCGCGTGTATAACAGTTTTTTCGTCACTTTTTCGCGTAGAGTTTTTTCTGCATCGTATGAATGATCAGTCACCTGATATGGAAAGGTGCACAAGTGATCAGTTGTGGAAATTGGCGATTGCGTACAGCGAGATTTGTTTAACTGTGCGATTGCAACTGTATACTTTCGAATTGAATTCAACGCGTTTCTTTTTGCATATAAAATTATATTTTGGAGGATTAGTACCGGCATTAAGGAGACAGCTGTATTGATATTTGTTAAATACTAAATTGTTTTTAAATTAATAATATTTTGTCTTCTATACTTTTGGTCACGTAACTATTCCTACATTTATAAAAATGAGAAGCTTTTTGTAGGTCTTTTGTTGATGCCATTTACACAGTAGTTAAATTATGATTTATAAAATCTGATTAAAAATTGTTCACATGTACCACCATAAAAAACAAAAGGTCATTAATCTAAAATTGAACCTAAAATTCTCGGGTCCAAGTGTTCGACGTACACACAATTCTAAAGAAGAAGAAGACGAAGAAGAAAAAAACAATGGTAAACGATGTAATCGCGTAAAAACGTGGAGCCGCATGAGGCGCTCTCCCGCTTATGTACCATCCAATCGATCTTTTATTATGTCCCCATTCTTTTGACTCCGTTAGGAAAGTTAAGATCCTCGGACGTTTCACTCTCTGACAACATCATTGGTATATACATACATACATACATACATATAAGCGCTTATATAGGCACGTGCTCGCGCGATCCGTCTCCCCTTATCGGCATCGCGCGGCTATAACGTCGATCGCGCCCGAAAGACGAGATGAAAGAAAGGACGAAAGACCGTGCAAGTGAATGAGGAATGAGCGAGAGAGAGAGAGAGAGAGAATGAGTAATAAAGCGTACTGTGCACAAGTATATAAAAGAAGAAAAGAGGCGGCATAAGGAGTCGAAATGGCCGTATATATGTATATATACAAAGCGTCGGGTGTGAGAGAAAGAGGGTGAGAGAGAGAGAGAGAGAAGAGGGAGGGGGACCCCCGCAGCTGGTAAAGGGTTTCATGGTCCGTCGGACTCGCACGCATACGCCTATATGCACCGGGTGTCATCTTCTCTCTCTCTCTCTCTCCTTAGGCCTGTACCTACTTACACGACGCGCGACGTTCTGTATATTATATATATATATATCTCGAGCGTGCAATCGCGCACGGAGGGATTATAAAGGAGGTCCTGATGCGCGCAAGTGAAAAAAGAGGCAAAGACAAACGCATCAGACGCACACACACACGTATACGGTTAAGCTACGGCGCGCGGCTTTCGTATAATCGCGGAGGAACGATGACTACGACGACGACGCGGCGATCTTTATTTTCCTCAAAAGCGTGTCTATGTGTGTATATGTAGGTACTATATATATAAAACCTCCTCACGGGAGAGTTGACGGATTATCCTGTGGTAGGATAGAATATATGTATATTGAGACACGTCATCCTTCTGACTCGCGATATGTATGCGTGTGTGTGTGTACAAGGTGTATACATGTATATACTGTATATGGGGACGACAATACCGCCTATTGCCCGCGACGATATATATATAAATATCTTGAATGTGGCGATAGATAGGTAGATAAGATTGCGATGCGACGCGCGCGGGCTTAAGAGGTGGAAAAAGGTCCGAGACTCGCTGCTCTCTGTCTATGCGTGTGTGTGTGTGTGTAAGAGAGAGAGAGAGAGAGAGATGGGATGAGGCAGAGGCACAAAAGAGGTTAGACCACATCACCGCGGAGGAAAGAAAGAGAGAAGCAGAAAATTCATAAGTGAATTGTAAATTGTCGCTGTCCATCGTGGAGCATAATAGAAAACGTCGATACCTCGCGCGCGCTCACCGACTTGTATTGTATACGAATTGACAATTGATCTTAATTACCGAAAGATTAATGTGCTACGCCTATAACAACTATACCATAAGAATTCAAAATGGATTTTCATTCGACCATTGACTAATCTTCGCTTTATTAATTTTACATAGGTATGTATACAATATGCGAGGAATGTTAACGTGAGTATATTTGTAAGCTGAAACTGTTTAGCGCTATTATAATATCATTTCCCTTTTTAAGTATATGTACACGAATCATTAAACATAAATTTTGTATCAAAAATAAAAAATATAGCTAAAATGGTATCATAACTGATACACTAACCAAATATCGAGTATTATGTTATTCGAAATCTGACTTGCCTATATAAGCCCTTGCCATTGAAGTTTTTGATTCGAATGAATACCGTCACTAAGTGTTTAATTGGAAATTAACTATGAAGAAATATCAAATTGTCCCCTGTACACCTCCGCAACAACAGCCAATTGTGATGCAGCTACGGATCACTGCTCAGCACTGAATACAAAGGTATATATCATGTCCCTTGAGAAGGAGCCGATGGAATGTGAAAAATCGCCACAAGAACAATTCAAAGAATTTACAGCTCGATATATAATCCATCGTAGGCGACGGTATTCGAGTTGCTCCCACAATAGTCGGGCCACTGGACGACGGAGGATGATTTTTCGAAATATATCGACAGCTCATCGTGACTGTGAATCGAAACTCACACGGATTATATCAATTTCTCGTGAAGGCAGAGTCGACGAAGAAAAAAAAAGAAAGAAGTGCCATTGAGACACAGTCACAATCGCCCCGAGAGAGCGAGAGAGAGAGAGAGAGAGAGAGACATACACACCAAGTGGCATCGCACTCACCCAAGATAATACGCGCGTATATAGAATCGAAGGCAACATGCCGATTGAGCGAGAGATCCGCCGCGGCGTTCGCGTGTATTGTATATGTATATATTGGCTTTCGCGCCGGGACGTCTCTGTCCGGAGCGACGGCTCGCGATGTGTACCAATAACGTCGCCGCTAATGGAATTATCGTTTTTATCTGATAAGTCGGCTATAGTCGCTGTTGTGTACGTAAGAGAGCGAGAGTGGCTGCGGCACCACCGCGACACCTTCTCTCTCTCTCTCTCTCTCTCTCTCTGAAACTTGGTTCGATACGGTCGAAGCGCGCGCGTCAGAAGGAAATGGAAATTAAAAGGGTAACAATAAAGAAGAAAAGAAAAAAAAAAAGGAAGAACGGAGAAAAAGAAGCGGAGCGAAAAAGATCGTACGAGAAATGGTCGAGAAGGCCTCGCGCGCTCCGGGTGCTTTGTGGTGCTATAAAGAGGCGCGCTCGCGCTTGCGTTCCGAGGCTCGCGCGGCTCGAGTCGCTTTTTGCCAAAGAAAGGCGAGACCGACACAATGCCGTCCATTACGCGCGTGTCACGTGATTACAAGGTATCACGGCGAGCTCGAGACATGGAAAAATGCCCTCGCAGCTTATGCTTATATACACCTTTGTATTGCGTACACACACACAGACACGCATAGACTTTGTCAGGTAGATCGCGAGTCTCTCGTGGGCAGCAGCCTTTGATATGCGCGCGCGTGCGCGACTGGACCGTCTGAGGCAGAGACTCTCTCTCTCTCTCTTTCTCTGCATGCCAGCACGACGTTTTCTGCGCCTTTTGTCTCGAGTGTACTACTATTTGTTTTGTCGCTTCTCAAATGGTTATACTTTGTCATGTCTCCGCGGCACTAAACTGATGTGCGCGCGCAAGCGCTAACGTCGTAATTTGCGTATTATATACCTTTGGGCCAACAACTGTGTATCGGTTAGTTCCTCGCGAGTGGCATTTCGAGTATTCTCGATTTTTTTTTTAAAGTTTTTTTTAGTTACTCACACTTTGAAAAGTCATATTACGTATACTTAAATTCTATTGGGACTAGGAGAGTGTCACTTCAATAGGTCACGGATTTAGCTAAAACTTTGCGATCAAATCTTCGAATTTTACGAAGTTACGAGCGACTATACTCCTATTATTTTGAGGAAATTAAATAATAGTCCATGTTACTATTATTGTTCATAACTCAGATTGTGTATTTGTACATACAAAGTGAAAGTAGAAAGAAGGAGCTTTAATTTACGACTTGTAGCATAAACGTATTGATTTTCCATATAAGGTTATTATTGAACATTGAAAATGATTACAAAATTAATGCAAAAAAATCTATGGATATAATTCATTTCTTATCAGTTTTTGGCCTTATTGTTTTACTTATTTTCAATTTTAATAACCATCAACATTAACAATCTTAATTTATCAATAAATAATTAATTATGAGATGACTACACGGTATGCAAGAGATCGGTACTGATTATGTATTAAAAAATATAAACCTTTAGCATTTCGAATTGATTTAATTGAAAAAAATCTAGATTAAATTTAAAAAAAAAATTGTTCAAAGTACAAGATGGCTCGCTGTGTAAGTTTCTCTCCAATAGCAGATTCGTTAAATAAGTTGAAAATTCAATACAAAACTCCCTATTGTGAACTTCTCGATCTCCCAGAAATGTGAAATACACGGTGTTTATATTGATAGACGACTACATACGGATTACCATCAAATTTGAATAGGCCTAGCAGATGAGATGCTAATGCGCGCAGCTACCTTACTACCAACTAAAGCATAATTATTCAGGTATATCTGCCTAAACACGCGGCGCCAACCGGAATAAGAAATAACCTGCAGCTGGTATACACTACTGCTTTTCCTCGCGCTATCCCGATGCAAGATATGCTCTATTAATTATCATATGTTAGATGCAATAGATATATACGTATGTATAAAAATCTCGAAGGAGTCGTACAAAAAGGAAAGAATATTTCGTGGACATTTATCTGTCTTAGATCGGTCGAGTATACCACTACACGCTTACACACACGCACACACACACACACACACAGGCGCGCGAGCGCATCTGCTGCCAGTGGAGTACAGAGGTAACGAAGATCGAAAAGGAGAAGATGAGGAATTCGAGAGTCGACACAATCGCTCTTCGAATGACTCGGCGTAAATCGCTTGCCACTGCAGCGGTAACCGACCGACCCGACCGAGTGTCCCAGCGTCCGCGAAGCATATAACACGGACGGGTCTCTGCTCTCGCGTCACTTCTGGTGTTCCCTTGAATTTATCATTCCTGATGTTCGGCCAAAAAGTTTGTCTGCCGCGCGCGCCGACTTCTCTACCTTTTCTTCTTCTTTCACCGCGCGTAAACAGTATCAGCTTTTTTTGCCCGTTTGCTCGCGATCGCAAAAAAGGACATAGCAATATATAAGCGAGTGCACACGTGTGCCTTTTTTAACCTGCATCGCCAAGTGGCTATCGTATAAATATAGTAAATAAGTTAGTCACTACTTAAAAGTGCTTATCTCGGTTTCTCGACTAAGCCTGGCTTTTAATTAAATCACTGAAAAAAATTGTTATCGAATGACAGCTAATTTATTTCAGATTTTGCGGATGAAGAGTAAAAAGAAATTCCAACTTAATTATTCAAATATTTTGACCTGTCCGTCATTCTTTGTATTCCAGACGAAATAGTCCATGAAAAATCATAAACTTTATACCATTCTAAACTATAAAGTACTACAATTTATAATTGCTAGATACAGTGTTGGATATAGAGATAAACAACGTGTATATTATTACAGCTCTTCAAGTGGACGTATCGCAAGCTGACAAATCCTTAAGAAAGAAATCACCATTTTTCGTAGAAAAAAGTAAGCTACTTAAGATTTTCGGGGTTGCGAAGCAAACATCCAAGTGTAAATATTAGCATCGCATTGAAGAGCGCATTCAAATTGGGCGATCGCGCGCATCTACATATATATACGCGTCAGGCATGTGAAAGGAAAATCTTTAGGATCTCGGCGCGAAAACCGGAAGAGGTAAGTGGGGTACAGCTACGACAATTGGCCGAATGTTTATCCAGTTTGTGCGGCTTCCGTCGGTGTGTCTCGACTTGAATGCCTCCCTTACACGAACTCGTGACCGACGATTTCGATCGGATTCCGGAGCTGGCTTGTGAAAACAGTAGCTGCACCGATGGATGCACGGTAGCGGAATACCAAGAGAGGAGGAAAAAAATCTGTCGTTCGGGAAAATCAGCCGATCGTAAAATGCGTCCAAAGTGTGTATATACATATATACCTGAACGAGTGTATATGTTCGAGTTGAGCTCGTGGGAAGTTTGGATCTGCTTTGAATGCGATGGAAAACAGTTCGCCAATGAGTTGGCGAAAAACCGCACTCGGAACTTTCTCAAGATCGTTGTCGGATTTTCGCACCCCGTTTTTCTTAACGCTTCTATGTTATATCTACGCAATTTATCTTTGGAGCCTAGCCATTTCGTACGGTGTCATTGTGTTTTTACGGAAATGACCCGGGTCTTTTGATGCTCGCGGCCTTGAATATGCTTTGAGCGAAGAGAAGTGTTTTCTTTGAGTCTCCATGATTGACATGTATTTCGATCATTATTTCATGGGTTCAAAGATTTTCTTTATAAATTAACTTGTATGAATTAGGTATACTATAACAATATATAACTAGGTAGTATAAATACTTTATGAAGATTGAGTTGATTAAAATTTGAAAGATATTTCTCTCTTTTTTTTGTGGAATATTTAATATAATTATAACATTTTTAACTGTGCAACTTATTATGTAAGCAGAAGAACTTCTAATGGTTGGAATTTGGAAAATTAATAATATGAAGTTTGATATAAATAGGCGTGTTAGACTTGAATTCTATATGCAGCGTATTTTTTTCATTATTTAACACTTTACTATTTTGTTATATTAGGGCATATATATGTATAGCTGTCCTATTTCGATGTTTGGTATCTGCAGATAAAATTATTATTAATGATATTTTTATAATATGAAATAATTTTATCAGTAAATACGTATTGATATTTTAAGTGCAACAATTTAATCCAACTGTTGTTGCTCAATTGTAAATACTACAGATACTACACATTATCGATGAAATCGGTATAAGAGTCTGGAACTCTGTCGCGGGGAAACAGCAAGAGAACAGTCGATGGCATTGTGTGGATGGAGAAAAAACACAGAGCACTGATGTACCACCATTAGAGCAACCTTAAAAAAAAGGACCTTCTCCACAACTCCGAGGCTGTATTCTCCAAAAATCCATCGGCACTCGGTGCTGCAGCGGCACAACGACGCCCTATTCTCTTTCCAAACGAGTCATCAATGGATTTCCGTTTCCTTGTGCAACCTGCCGCGCGAGCGCACTCCCTTAAAGAAAAGAGCCGTATCCAGCCTAAAGTCAGAAGCACGCACTCACAAGTGTATACGCAGAACCCGTAGGATCGTTCAGCGAAGAAGCAACAAAAAAACAAAGCGGAGAAGAAGTAGACGCGGGGGATGCGCATAGGCAAAGGTGGAAAACGCTGTGCGGAGCTCGCAGCGAATGCGGTGCAGAATAATAGGAGCGAAGAGTAGCGGAGGCAGGAAGAAAAGCCGTGGATGGTGAAAAATGTAAACAACGTGGAAAAGGGGATCCCTCGGCCCTGTGCCCATCCACAGACGTCGCGCCAAATGAAGTCACAACTCGGGCCAGCGGGTGACCGACAAATACCTGCACGACTCTACTACCGCCTCACACACACACACACACACATATATATAACACACGCGATCAGCGAGAAATCACGAGGTCCCATTGTTGTTCGGGGGGGGGGGACGCGCGAGAGGCGTGGGATCTCTCATAAGCGGCAGCTCTTTCATCCCTCCGCCAGCGGCATCTCTTCTTTTTCTTCTTCTTCTTCACTCGCAACAGTGGCTCCAACACTGCAGGCCTCGCATTACGAGCTTCTTAGCTGGGGCTGCAGCGCGCGACAACACCACTGCCCGTGCGACGCATCCTACACGCCGTAGCATAGTGCAAAGCGCGCCAACATGCGGGATACGCGCCGATCTTTTCGATCTTTCTTCGGCAGGCTTCAAAGCCCCGCTGTATACAGCCCCAGAGAAGAGGTGAGAACGAGACTAGAGAGAGTGTGAGAGAAAGCACCCACATGAGCCTATTATGCGAGTAGCTTCCTTAAATACATATATAAGGATCGGCGCGTCTGCTCTCTTGGATGATGCACTCAGTTATGTCTCGTATATACGATGTGTGGATGGGATCGAGGGATTGGAATTAATTGTGCTGAAAAGCGAGGGAGGGGAACGACACCTATGAGACACCTGATACCTGCAGCGCTCTGCTTTTCAGGCTTTTCACATTCGACAGAAATTTAGCTCACTTCTATAGTGCGATAGATATGCTCGACTTAGTCGGATGGCTGGAGGTATGGGAAAGTTTATAGGGCCGGGCGAACAAGTGCACGCTGCAGCGCCGCCGACCGGCTGGCGCTCTCTCGTTCTATATCTGCTTCTCGAGTTGTATTATACATCGCTGGCTCTATCTTTCTCTCTCTCTCTCTCTCTGTGTGTGTGAGTGTGCGAAGCGTCCGAGTGTCACGTGGATGGGAACGCTTTACGACTGCGTGATGAATCATGGATGTGATTCGATGCAAAGGGTTTCCCAAAACAAGAAGCTTATACATATGGAGGAATCTAGCTACTTATCGAGTGTGGGATCGGAGAAAGTGCGGACGCGGTAGGGGCGCTATACTATATATCTCGGCTCTTCGGTTTCGTGATGGATAAGGCCGTTCTACGGAATTGAATTGTTTTCCGACTGCATAGAGTTTTGATCGAGTAGATCCACCTATTGCTGATTCTATTTATGTTGAGAAATTTTTTTCTGGCTGTTTTTTTCTATAATTTAATTTTTTGGATACAACCCAATTAAAACTGATGTCGTTTAAGCCTTTTAGAATAAAACTATCGTGAATCATTTCTCTAATTAAAAATATACTAATTGCCTTCCATTCGGATTGGTTCGTATCAATCCAGATTATCTGCGCTACGATGTAATATGGTTTTATTAATGTATTTACATGTGTATTACAGACCTTTAATTATAAAAACAGATCGTATCCCAAAATTTTCGTCTACGGTGACACCGGGTCTCATCTATAAGAATTAAAAAAAAATATGATTTTTTTATACGCAATTTACATGACTGGTTTGGAATTATAGTGTTGTAGATACATGTTCAATTAAAAACTAATATTACAGTTTAATTTATGATATAATTGACGAATATTTAGAATATATATAGTTACAGTAGAGAAGCCAGATCGACTATATCTCTTGAATAGTGGATTCCAACTGCCAATATGTTAGGAAAATGACTATACACATTTACATTTACATAAAGAAACAGGAATGAAACAGTTGTTGAACTTTATGTAGAAAATAATCAATGTTTGCTTTCCGTTACTTCTCATGCAAATCGACAAACAATCTTTCTCAAAATGTTAAACTCGCATAACTACGGATTTTGGAACCCAAACCCACGCTGAAGACATTCGTGTTATACATTTTAAAAGCTTGTTTGCAAACTTCTTAGACCTGCGACACGCAACGCTTCAACTCGACAACGGCCAACCGCACAGTAACGACAAAATCGAAAAGGATGGTCATGGATACACGGAAGAAATCGGCTAGTCCCTATAGGATATACGCCGCTTATACACGTACGCGCGCGGGTATACCTCGCTTACGGTCTGCGATCTTAGATTAGAAATCGACCGGAGTTGAAATTCCTGGAGAAATGGGGATGCACCGCGTGCCAACCTCTCTGGTCTTTATCTCGCTGGCAGCCGCGACGGAAGGCGAGGTTGCGCGCGCGACTGCCACCGACAGGACATCCATCATTCTAGGAGCGCATCCTTCATTTCGCGCATTCCCTCTCTCTCTCACCCCTGCTTCCCATATATACACATCCATCCGTGGACACGTATATATATATATGTATAACCTTTCCTAAACAGCAGGTTGGGGCAAACTGGCTTTTTAAGAATTCACCGGTCCGTGCAATCGGTTCACGATAAACGATATTCGCTGGTCCACGCATATATCGGGGCTACGCGATGTGTATATATAGCGCCACTGCCGCGTCCTCTTGCATTTCCGATATCTGCGCGAGATCTGACTGGAGGAGAGGACTGACACCGGCATATTATGCGCGATACATGTATATCGCCACGGATTTCCTTCCTAGAACGCCTGCGCGTGTCGAATCCTGAGGCATTCGAGGCATTCGCGCCAACCGATCGCTCAAAGCTTTGCTTTCTAACGTGTAAATTATTGCGAATATAGAGTTCGGTATGAATATATATATGTGCGTGTGCGAGTGTATGAAGTTTTTGCTTAAAATTAGCGCGAGCCAATATCGAATGTATATTACGGTGCTTTTTCCAAGTTAGGCTGGCTATTTTTATATTACGTCGACTTTCAGCAGCTTGTCACGCGGAATTACGAAAATCCATGCTTATAGTGTACATACCGAATCGCGAGACAGCTTTGATTTCTTAATCGTTCCGCAGACATAAATTATAATGTTTAACTATATTATTAAGGCGTACCATTAATTATATACCAGTAAATTTATTCATTTCGCGATATAAACAACTCGTGTGTCTGTGTGTATACCCTTTCTAGTTTGCCGATTTTCCTATCTAAACTAGATCTATATAGCAATGACTTTACAAGCTCGAGAGTTTGTACACATACGGCCATTTTTAATTTAGCTATATACACAAGGAATGACGTAAGGAATTATATAAACTGGAATAGACTGCAATTTATATTGAGTACTAGATATTTTTATTTTATCCAAAATAAATATCGTATATTTTTATAGCTTTATAAAATTGGCCAAAAAAGTCTCAAAAGTATTAACGTTATCAAGGTATAGAATTCATCCTTCCGAACGTGTCCAAAATGTCTGAATTAAATGACTAAATTGATAGTCGAGGAACCAAGTTTTTTTAATGCAATTTTTATTAGTATTACATATATGTTTGTGTATTTATAGGGAATGAGAAGATTGTGCTTGTCTCGAAACACACAAGTAAAACAATTTACACTTGCTTAGCTGTAACATAAAACTTAACCGCGCATTATCAGTTAATATTTGTATTAACGGTAAATGTGCAGTTACCAAGTACAAGTTTTTTCCAATTGAAAAGGCCAGTCAATCGCTTATCGATCTCTCCGAAGCAATGCTCGCTGTATCTATATAAAGTAATTTCCCTGATATTATGGCAGGGAAGTAAGTAGGTGTATAAGATAGAGTCGTCCGATAAACTCACTTAAGCGTATGCGCGCGCATAAAAGCGTTCCCGAAAGCCGATATCGGGGGGCCCCCGGAGTCCATTATTCAATTCAATTTGTTTGAATAGTACTATCGATTCATCAAAAAGAGAAAAAAAAAAAAGAAAAGAAAAAGGTCGATCGAGGCCGCGAAGGCCGCAGAAACAAAGGGGCGGTTCGTTTCTCTCTTGTGTGCTCCGCGTCCGAGCCGATGTAAGAGTAAAATACTCGGAGGGATCGAGAGTGAGGGAGATCCTTTTAGTGTACAATGCGTCGACACGATCGGCTTCTCTCCGTGTCTAAGCAGTCCATCTTCTTCCATTCGTTTTCATTCCGCTTCTCTTTCTCCACTCACTCTCTCTCTCTCTCTCTCTTTCTCTTTCTCTCTCTACCGCTTATCATCTTTCTGCTTATTTCTCCTGCCTTTATGCCATGACTTAATTCTGGCGTTGATGAGCCGTAAGAGCACACGCCGGATACTTTAACGCAAATTATTTGACGATGTTCGTTTACAGCGACAATAAGGCTTATTCAAAAAAGGTTAGACTGAAAAGGGCTTTAAGCTATTGTGAACAATATTTATTGACACACAAAATTATTTAAGATTTTAAAACCAATGACCTGCTTTCCGGATGCTTCACAAAAATTAAGCTCTCTTTATAAATTTAGTTATCAATATCGATTGCGTTCAGTTAATGGACAACAAAATGAAAATGGAAAAAAAAATTCACATTAATACAATTGCCACTTATTTAAAGTTGGCAGCGGAAAATGTTTTCGTGCGTCAGAATTTGTTCTAAGCTAAAAAATTCAGATATAATTATAGTTTCCTGGACGTAGAAGGAAAATTCATTTTGTACGCGAAAATTGTGAATTAGGATATAGAGTAAGTAATTTGAAGGGGAGCAACTTGGTAGGTTCATTTCTAAATGTACCTGACGTTTTCAAAGAAATCAATTCATAACTACTCTTAAATTTAAAATATTAATTTTAATTGCATAACTGAATAAAATATTTTCCATACATCGATGGTGAATGGATTACCATTCGCGCAGCTACTCCACTCCATAAGTCCTCGATCCTTGAAATTCC